>ML685850.1:3651095-3690333 GCA_007922175.1 Pelusios castaneus | reverse complement strand
TCCTTCCTTCCTTCCTTCCTTCCTTCCTTCCTTCCTTCCTTCCTTCCACCCCTTTGTCTCCCTCTCTGTCTGGTACGTTCGTGCAGCGCTGGATTAAGGCAGGGTTTTATGGGATGCAGACCTGGGCCTTGATCTAAAGTGGGGCCCACAGCTCTTCAAAAATCCAGCCCCACTCAGGCTGGCACAGTGCTGGCCAGGCCCCCGAAGCTCCGGCTATCCTGATGGTCTCTTGTGCCAGGCCCCTGGAGCTCTGCTGCCAAAAACCATGCCACATGCCAGCCAGTTCCACCCTTGGAGCACTGCTGCCCCGCTCCGCCCCTAGCCAGCCAGCTGGTGCGTCTGCCAGGTGGCCCTGGAGTTGGTATGCCCAAGTGCTGCCCCACCCCTAGGCTGGCTGTCGCAATGGGAGGGGGTCCAGGCCCAGGAGGGGATTCCCATAAAAGTGGGCATCCCAGGATCCCTTAATCCATCCTTGCTTCTATGGCTTCCTCACTGTAGTAACTGAGCTCCTCAATCCTTCATGTATTTATCCTCCCAGCCCTTTTCCATGAGTACCGACCAGGCACAAGGCTGCTTTTTCCTGTCTACAATGAGGACTGCGCTGTGCTTGTCCAGGTAGCCCCTGGCTTGTGCGGTTCTCTGAGCTCACCTTCCAAGGCCACTGTAGACCATGGTCTGTTGCACACAGCGGTGGAAAGGAATCTTAGTAAATCTGCCACCCTTAAAGGGAAATTGCAGGGAACCAACGGAATCTCCTATTTCTTGCAATTTCTGAGCATCTCCCATAGAATTGAATGGAGGACAGTCAGCTGAAAGCATCATTTTCAGATATTAACGCCGTCAGTGGTCACCTAACACACCGTGTCCACGTTAGGCCTAATAATCCTGGTTGTGGGCACATCTACACTTCAAACGCTGCACCACAGTAGTGCTTTAGTGAAGATATTCTAGGCCGACGAGAGCACTCTCTCCCACTGGCGCAGTTAATCCACCTCCATGGGAGGTAGTAGCTGGGAGAAGCTCTCCCACCGACATAGAGCTGTCTACACTGGCATTCAGGTTGGTGTAACTGCGTCACGTGGGGGCGTGGACTTTTCACACGCTGAGCAACGCAGTGTCACCGAAGTAATTCTGCAGTGCAGACCTGCCCTCAGACAGATACCACCTCCTAGCCTCTTGTAAGCATGCTTTGTCTGTGTCTACGTGGCATATTTCGTGAAAACTCCCACCGCCACAGTTCCACTCATGTCACCACGTTAGCAACAGGGGACGTGCCAAGGTAGGTTGGCAGCTGTAATTTCCACCTGCTCAGAGTCAAAAGTTGAAGCCACTTGCACCACATCTGCCTGGCTGTCACATAGTAGCAATAGAGCTTTTCCAGGTGTTGGACATTTTCCAGAACGCCGTACTTAACGCACACACACAATGCTCAGCAACTGACCTATAGACTGCCCTTGGGTTCCGGGTAAATTACTATTATTTATCGTTTGCATTGTTAGAATCCTTGGTCATGACGCTATTGCGCCAGGCGCTGTACAATCACAGAACACAAGTCCCTGCCCAAAGAGTTTTCAATACAGGTCAATACGGACAGACAAACAGGGGAGCACAAGGAAACAATGAGAACCATTAGCCGATGTGCCGAGACCACCAGCTAACCACTGTCAACCGGCTAGCGTGGGTGATTTATTGGTATGGAAAAGCCACACAACAGTCGCATTAAAACAGAGATGTTACAAGCTCAGTCTCAAATCTCAAAGCCCCTTCTTCAGGCGATCTTTCCTGTGATAGCCCCATGTAAAGAAAACCATTCCCATGTTGATCTGTCTGGGGAGCCAGAGCTCTGGTCTCCTGCAGATGCTGAGGATATACCACCTGTGATTTATTCCAGTACTTGCTGGCTAATATTTCCTGCAGCCCCCCAAATCCATTTGTAAAAGTCCCTTACTCCACTTCTAATGAGAGTCAACTCATTTTGGCAGCAAACCTGCCTCTCACATCCCTCTGTAATTACTAAACTACCCTGCTGAAGTATTCAGTCATTTGCTGGTATTTTACTTGCAATTAGAACCATGAACGTGCTCCATTAGGTTTATAATATTCTTCATGCTCAGTCTGGCTTTTGGGGAACTATTTTATTGCATCGTACATTCAGGGAAATAGGGCGGGCATAGTTAGCCTAGGTAAGGGTGCTATTGACCCCAATTTTTTTAACGCAGGTTGATGTCTGAGTGTTACACAACTGACAAGGTTGTTCACACTGTCTCACTCTTGTGCTTAATTTGGTGACAGTCATAGGCAGCTCGATTTTCTGTGGTATACGTCACGCTCTCCTCCAAGAGCTTTTTTAGCAGAATATTTCTGGTTTGAGATGGGTGGGTGCCGGTCGCCAGGGAAAACTAAGGCACCATGGATGAACGCTGCATTTCTCATTCAAAACTCAAAAACAGGCAGGTTGAACACAAGGGAGGGCTGAGCCTAGTGCCAGGAACCACGAACACTTGAGTTCTTCTCCTAGTTTTGAGACTGACCACGTGTGAGGCCTTGGAGAACTATCCGTGCCTCTGACTATTTATATCACAGTACCCACCATCTCCCAAAATGCCCAGCGTCAGCCTCTGCCCCAAAGGTCTCGAAAGAGAGAGACAGATGGGGAGATGGATTACCCAGGGTCACCCAGGAGATTTATGGCAGGGGTGGGGCTAGAAAGCAGGGCTCCCGTGTCCCACTGCAGGGCCACGGCCACTCGGCCTTTGCACTCTAATTACAGTCAGACAAATCAGCCATTTTGCATTTTATTTCCCTGGCAAGACATATTAAATGGATCCATCGCACAATCCTAACGCTTTCACAGCATCCGTCACGCGAGATCTCAAAGCACCTGACAAAGTGTTAATTAGCGTCTCGTTACCTGCATCTTGTGCAGGGGGAGGCTGAGAAACAGAAGTGACAGGTTTGTCCAAAGTCACAGAGCCAGGGATGGAACCATTGCTGTTCCCGCGTCTTACCCACAATCCCTCTGCAGAGACCATGCCCCCTTTCTATGTCATTCCAGAGCTACCCCGTGGAAAGATGGATCACAGAGGAAGACACGAGGAACTGCTGAAGCCTTCAGCTGCTCTCTGCTGTTAGATAAGGCTACATCCCGTAAGGCTGCTTCAGCCGCCTCTTTTTCCTGCTTCCTCCCCCCCCATCCAGCTGACTAATTCTTCACACTTGCTCTGCTGGTGACCTTTTCCCAGAACAGAACGGCACTGCACACCCCATAGCTTTTTAAAGCCTTCCAGCAGGTGCACAGCGACATATTTTTGTTTGTTTGTTTGTGCCTCTGATTAGAGCTTTTTCCTCTGTCTTTCACTCAGCTGAACAGAGTGTCCCTGAAAGAAGCCAGATTGACAATTCTGGGCAGCATGATTCCTTCTTTATCTACACAACAGATATGGCCCAGGCAGTGCACGTATAACCCACGCCTGCTCACCTATTACAGCGCGCCGTGGGTGGGTGGACAGCAGGAGGGATTGGATTTATGACCTCTGGAGGTTAGATCTGAGGCTGATGAAATTGCCCTAGCCTTGACTATCAGTGGCCCACAGAGAACTACAGAGGAACAGGGCTCTGTCCCCTGCGTGATGTGGGCTGAACACACTTTACTTGCATGAAGAGCTGGGCAGGAATTTTCCAATAAAGGCTGGAGAATGTGGATTTGTCTTAACTTCAAGAAAGCAAGCGTCCCAGTTCTTCACACCAGTAATTTTCCTTCTTTTTCCCTCACACTATGAAAACTCAGGTCAAACAGAAGGTATGTTAACCAATCATTTTCTTAAAAATATTACAAGATGCTTCTTTAACCAATCTTAACAAATTGTAACATAATTCTCCAACCAATCATACCCCACCACCTTCACTGATTGCCGTTAGTTATGCGACAGACAGAACCAATTAAAGAATGAGAGAGAAATGATCAGAAAAGTGGCTCCCGTAATGACGAAACAATTTGAAGTGAAGATTCTACAACCATGACTATTGAGGAGTGTTAAAAAAAAAAAAAAAAAATCAGACTGAATGCTGTCGAACAAAGTTTTCTTTAAAAATTCTGGGATCTTTCCTAAATTGTTAGACCGGATCACCTTCTTAACAGCTGGGTATTGCCTTATTTTAATGCAATTTGTCTGGGATGTGTGGATGTGACCACACACTTCCCAGTCTATGGCTACCTCTGCTGCTTGCTTTTGCTTAGCCAAAGTACAAAGCCTCAAACCGACACAAAGAGAAACAGCCCCTGAACAGGCAGTGTGTGATTTTGATTCTTTGGTTTTTTTACCCCTATAACTAACTAAGTGATAAGAATATGCTTGAACAATCTCAGGCCTTTAAATATCTATATTCTAACATCCCGATTAAATAAAAAGTTCAAAATGGTCAGAAGTGTCCCATTCCAACATTTTGAAATGAAAGAAAAAGTTTTGTTTTCCCCATTTAAAAAAAGACAGATTTTTTTAAAAAATGTAGCTAACCTAACCTATGCCTAATAAAAATGCATGTATTTTTAAAAGGAAATAATGAAACATTCCAGCTGAGTCAAGTCAGAATGGGATTTTCTTTTGTTAGCTTTTTGGTTTGCAAAGATTTTCCAGATTTTGGCTTTTTGTCCTGATTTGGTACAGGAGAAAAATTTGAAATCTTGAAAATGCTTGTGGGATGGGAAAAATGTTCCCTTCCCAGCTCTGCTCATATGTCCTACAGCAATGCTATTTTGCAAGTACCCAGCTCTCTGGAGGAGAAGAGAGTTCTGTCTGTATGACCCATTCAGACCTTGCGTTCTCTTCTGAGGCTGCTAACAAGGCTGTCAGCACAAACTGCAGTGATGGTTTAACCGTCCTTTAGCAACTGGACTGAGACTCATTTGTTCATCACACATAGTCCCCCAGGTAGCCATCAGATGCTAACAGCCACCGATCTCTACCAATCAGTGCTGAATATAGAGAGCCTGATTGTCTGCTCTCTTTCGCTGAGATAAATCTGAAGTCAATGGAGTTATACTAATGTAAAACTAGAGCAAAATAGAATTAGCCCTGTTCATAGAATCATAAATTAGGGTTGGAAGGGACCTCAGAAGGCCATCTACTCCAACCCCCTGCACAAAGCAGGACCAACTAAATCTATATTAATAATGACTTGAGTGGCCCTTTTCTTATTCTTTAGCATCCTTCAGTTCAGAGCTTACAAAGGGGACAGGAAAGAGGTGGGTCCTCTCCTAAGCTCCATCCACAAGCAAAGTCCTTCCCACTTCTTGAGACAACACGCTGAGTTGCTACTCACAGTAGATGGTGTGGCTGTTCAAAAATACGACCAAGTACACTTCACTGATCTCGTTGGCCTGGCTTCCTCTCCACTCAGGCACAGAAACCACAGACAACAGAATGCCAGTTGATTTCTATTTCTCTTCTTTAAGGCCATGCTACATTGCCATCTGGAAGATCAAACTCATCCTTCACAGGACATACTCCACCCACATGCCGTGGATGGTGTGTAGTATTGAAATCTAGCCACAGAGAACTTTTTGCCAGTCCGTGGCATGTCTTGATCCCCTAACGTTTCCCATCCTTTGAGGAGTCTCTCAGGTTCATTTCTGATGCACATCTTCAAGACATCAGCTTGAAAAGGATACAGACTCTGGGGTTCTGTGCTGCTTGAAAAAAAGGAGATTTACACAATTTACATTGTGTGAACGAACTAGGGATCCCCATGATTTTTCACCCGCGTTGTGCCTATTTAAAAAATTAGGCAAATGTCTCTTAACAAATATTCCTTATCCATTTACACAAATCCATGTGAGAATCACTACACATATTTATAGACTTTAGATCTAATTTTGACTGCACCTGTTTTGTATTACTGTTGCCTTCACTGGGGTTACTCAGTCTGGTGTAGTGAGAAGGGAATCACACCCTATAAGAAATCCGTGTCTTTATTAATATAGGTATGCGTCAGGCTGATGTATTTTCCAGCCAGGTTTTGACTCTGAGCCTCTTTTCTAAGAAAATCCCAAAAGGGGATTTCCACTCCTGTCTCTCCGTTTCATGCTCAGAAAGAACCACCTCTTGGCCTTTGAGAAAGAAACACAGCGCTGAAGCAGGAGCAGTTCTGCGAAGCAGAAGGCAAGGGAAAACCAACTATGCTCATTTTTGCTGTTCCAGCTACTGCCCCCTTCTTTTGAATTGTTTGTATGTCTGCATACAACTTGCGGAGAAGGCTGCTTTTTGTGCCGTCCAGGGTCCTGATGTCCTACAAAGTTTAAACATCGCTAACGCCCCACGCCCACTCCCGCTTGGTGTAACAACCAAACTGCAACTATTGCCTCAGAAAAATTGAATCTTATCTTCAAAAGCCACTCCAATCCGGCACACCTAGGTTTCCAGCTCTCTCATATGGCTTTATTAAAAACCAGTGCTTTTTCGGTGACGGTATGCAGAGGTACAGAGTACCGGCACCTTTTTTGCCAGCCCCTCTGGAAGAAAAGGGGTGGTGCAGGAAGAAGAGGGGTGGGAGAGGCATTTTGCAAATTTACTATCAAGATATGAGGACTGGCACCTTTTTTTTTTAAACAAAAACAAAAAAGCACTGTTAAAGACACCATATCCCTTCAGAAGCAAGAGGACAGCCCACATTAATAGGAACTTTTAGCTGCCAGAGATATTACCCTTCCTTGCACTTTGAGTTTTTGGCCTTCTTGCATGTTCTGCTGAGACTAGGCTAAATAAAAATTGAACTTCTCAGGTAAGACCACAGATGCTCAGTTGTGCCTACCCTGGGGAAAAACATGTGATTTCCATTTTGGCCAATAATGATGCGGGGGGAATCTCTTATGCCGGTGGGGAGGTAATGTGTGTGGGGGCGGGTGAGCTTCCCAAAGAATTGATTTATCTTTTAAAGGACACTGTTTAAAAATAGTTCCAAAGGGGTGGCCGTGTTAGTCTATTGCATAAAAAACAGAGTCCTATGGCACTTTTAAAGACTAACAGATTTATTTATCACATGAGCTTTCGTGGGAGAAAATCCCACTTTGAAGCGTCTGACGAAGTGGGATTTTCTCCCACAAAAGCTCATGCAATAAATAAATCAGTCTTTAAAATTGCCACAGGACTCTGCTTGTTTCAAAAATATTGAGCCATATCCTCAGCTGACATAAATCAGGACAGTTCCCTTGCAATCAGTGAAACCTTGTGGCTGAGGAGGTAGCTGTATTAAAAAAAGTAAAAGACTCAATTGTATTAAAAAATAAAATTCATTTGTACCACATGGCTTACTGCTGTTTGCTTCCTTTTCACATTTCTCTCAGCTTGGACAATGGAAATCGAGTCAGTCTTGCTTACACTATGTGAGCAAAATTCATCCCTGCTCAGTGACCCAGTCCAAGGTCATGCTCTTAAATGTGTGACGTTTCACAGCATAGCCATAGAGAATGTAGATTAATAGACTTTAAGGTCAGAAGGGACCAATATGATCATCTAGTCTGACCTCCTGCACAATGTAGGCCACAGAACATCCTACCCACGCCTGCAACAGACACCTAACATATGACTGAATCACTGAAGTCCCCAAATCATGGTTTAAAGACTCCAAGGAAGAGAGAAAACAAGAGAAAGTGATCCATGCCCCATGCTATAGGGAAAAGCAAAAAACCTTCGGGTAGATTTGAACCCTGGGCCCATGCCAATCTGCCCTGGGGAAATCTCCTCCCCCCTCCCCGACCTCAAATATGGCAATCACCTGAGCATGTATAAAGACTCACCGGTCATACATCCAAAAGAGAATTCTCTGCACCAACTCAGAATTCACCCCATCTTACTTCCCATCACAGGCCATAGGCTTATGATCAAAAGATCAATTAATTGCCAACTTAGGCTGTCCCATCATACTATCCCCTCCTTAAATTTATCCAGATCAGTTTTGAAGCCAGCTAGGTTTTTTGCCCCCAGAGCTGCTCTCAGAAGGCTATTCCAGAACTTTACTCCTCTGATGGTTAGAAACCTACATCTAATTTCAAGTCTAAACTTCCTGCTGGCCAGTTTATTTCCATTTGTTCTTGTGTCCACGCTGGCACTGAACTTAAATAATTCCTCTCCCTCCCTGTGATGTAATTAGAGAAAGCAATCATAGCTGCCCTCATCCTCCTTTTGGTTAGGCTAAGCAAGCCAAGCTCTTTGAGTCTCCTCTCATGAGGCAGGTTTTCCATTCCACAGGCCATCCTTGTAGCCCTTCTCTGCTCCTGTTCCAGTTTGAATTCATCTTTCTTAAACATGGGGGACCAGAATTGCACGCAATATTCCAGATGAGATCTCACTAGCACCTTGTATAACTGTATTAACACCTCTCTATTTCTACTGGAAATACCTTATCTGCTGATTTCTAGGACTACATTAGTTTTTTTTCATGGTCACATCACATTGGTGGCTCATAGACATCCTATGATCAATTAATACTCCCAAGTCCTTCTCCTTCTCTGTCACTTCCAATTGACGCATCCCCAGCTTATAGCAAAAATTCCTGTTATTAATCCCTAAATGCATGACCTTGCTCTTACCACTATTAAAATTTCATCCTGTTTCTATTACTGCAGTTTACAAGGTCATCCAGATCTTCTTGTATGATAAGCCGATCCTAAATAAAAATATAAACTACTCATGCAGGAAGACTGCAATGTAATGTTGCTTCATTTCTGAGAAGTCACAACGATAACACACCCGAACCCCAAAACACAGACAGACAAAGCGGCTGTTCTACTCCCTAAAACAAAAAGGCACACCTCACCCCACCTTACTATAGCCAGTCTGTAGACCTATCTGGTTACAAACTTCCCTGCAGAGCCCCCTGCCTGCAATACCAGGAAACCCCCTACCAATTAAAGTCTCAGCATGTTATTTTAACACAATTTTCTATACACCGGAAAACAATATGTGGGTTTTGCACTGGTGTAAACCATGCTTGTTTGGTGTGGCTCTCTGTCCCCCTCTAGTGGCAGCTACACCAGCTAAAAAGTTGATGAGACCGCTACAGACTCGGCTAGTAGAGAGGTGTCTTTTTAGCTCATGCAGTAGATACTCATACTTTAAACTCCTGAGATCCCAGGTTTGATCCCAGCCACCATTGCTGGAAATGCAACGGGACCTTACAGCAGGTGTAAATTAAGGCCTGTGCAATGAAAAGAAGCCTGGGATTGGCTGAAAATTCAGGCCCAAAGGATTGGAAAAGCCCAGTGGGTGATAGAGCAGGTGATGTGCCTGTGGCAGCTTGCTTGTATGGCTTCCCACCCGTTAGATTGTGGAGATACGATGACATATGGCTAAACAGGCCTTGTGAATGGGCATGTGGCCAATGCACAGAATGGTTATGCGCAACGTCTCTGCCATACACAGGGTGCTGTGGGAATGCAGTAGGAGTTACATGCATTGCAATTCTGGTTCATTGCTTAGCTTGATGCCTTCTGGATTCCAAGATGTGTTTGATTAACAGTTTTTTAATTGGCTTAGTTACTTGAATGTGAGGTGTCAGACTGCTCAGATAATGAGAAAAGGTGTTAAGTTTTTCCATGCCCAAACAGAAGCCCTATTCTTTCAGTTTCAGTGTATGAAGACTATACTTTCGGTATTGTCTTATTTTGTGCTATGGCTATCGAAGAGGGAGGATAAAAGTCAGAGTCTCAAAGAGTGAGCAGTGTGCATGTGTCTCCTCTGAAGCAATCTGCTCTGAACTCATCACAAAATGGCTGCTACTAGAGTTGGCTGTAAAATGGAAGTGTAATGGTTTGGAAATACTCCCATGGGCTGCGTCAACACTTGTAAATTAAGTCGACTTAAGCTTGCTTAAGAAAACTTAATTTACTCTGTGTCTACACTACACTTTCCTTAAGTTGACTTAAGAAAGCTGCTTAAGTCAATTTAAGGAAAATTAAGTCGACTTTGTAAACCTAGTTTAAAGTCAACTTTAGGCTTAAGTCGACTTTCTAAAGTTGACTTAAGCCAGTGTGGATGCAAAGTAGCCCTAAGTCGACTCTAAATTGACTTAGGGCTCTCCAGGACTCCCCCACTGCCCACCTTGCCCCTATGCCCTGCCAGGGTCCTATCCCCCTTTGCCCCATTGTACTTAGGTACAATGGGGCAAAGGCTGAGCCCCCTGGCACTTGGCAAGGGGTGACCCCCCCCCCCCCGCCACCATAGACCTCTCCCAGGTCCACCTAGCCCCTAGAGGTCGACCTAGGTGTCCAGTGTGGACGCTCTAGGTCGACTTTGTAAGTTCCCCCCTAAGTTGACTTAACATTTAGGTGTGGACATGCTAAGTCGACATAACAAAGTCAACTTAAAGTCGACTTTAAGTCGATTTAGCAAAAGTCGACCTAAATTAACAAGTGTAGACATAGCCATGGTGCCCAATGAGATTTGTAGTTTGAGAGCCTCATATGCTCATTCTCATCTGTAGGCAGGCTTCCGACTTGTTCTACATCTCCCATGATGTGTCATCTTCTCTCTTGGAAAAGAGATGTGTTACATCATGAGAGTCCCTGGCCACGGTACACTATGGGAGATGAAGTTTGGCATGGGAGCCTGGCCCATGGAGGAGAATGGGGACATGAGGCAATTGAACTAAACTCCCAGGAGGCACTGAGGTAGCATATCCAAAATTAAATATTTTGATTTTCAGATGAAACATCATTTTGGGGTACTCATTTTTTTGGATGCAAAACTCAAAATTTACCACAACACACCACTTTTCAGGAAAGAAGGAATTTAGTCCAAAAGCCAATTTTCTGTCCAAAGTGTTATTTAATTAGTCCTTTTGCCTACTTCTGCAGACACCAAATACTGGAGACATAAAAGTTCAGTGCACGGAAAATAAAAGAATAACAGTTACATAGCGAAATGCACCATAAAGAGGAGTCCAGAAAAACCAGCGTGTTAAAAACTAGCGCTGCCCTCAGACATCCATGAAGGGAATTATATGTACAGCAAAACCTGGGCTGGAACGGTCATGATAATTCCACTCTAAACAGCCCCGACACCGCTCAACCTGGCGTTGTGTCTGCAGGTTTGATCTCCCCAGCTGCGAAAGGGTTAATTCACACCCAGCTCATTGCTGTCCCAGTCTCAGACCAGATCACGGTACCACAAAAGCCATCTCTACAACAGACTCTTCTTGGCCATCACAGCAGAGAAACCAAACGCTGCATGAGCCTGGAGAGTGAATTCTTCTAACGTTCAGTCTCCTCAGTGGGACGGCACCAGGGGCCAGTGTGATCGTCTCAGCGTTGACTGTTCTGTGCATAAAGGGCGGGCATCTCACGGAAAGAGGCTGTTTCCTGGGTGGTGTAAATCACTGGTGTAAATCCTGGAAGCTCTATTGACTTGATAGAACCAGGTTGCACTTTACTTGTTGAGACTCCGGTCAGTTGCCTTCTCTCTGTGTGGGGAGTGCTTTGCTTAGCGCAATGTGGATGCTTCCAGAATAGCAATGAAAAAGCCAGCCATAACAGAGGAAATGCAAGACACAGCAACAAGAATATACAAGGCTGAGGGGCAAGGGAGCTCAATTCATAGAAATTAGGAGAAAAGAAGACACAAGGGAGGTAAAAAGACAGCCTATAAATATCTGTATAACAGGGAAGGGATTATTCACACTCCCAAAAGACAGGAGCACAAGGAGCCTGAAGTTAAGAAAGGGAAAATTTAGGCAGAGTAGTTGGCAAAAATTCTTCACGGACAGGAAAGATCCACCCCGTGCAAAGACCATACAGAAAAGCCTGGGTACCGCGTAAGCCAATCAGGGTAAAGGCCTTCTTCCTGGCTCGCTACGCAGGTGGATTTCACTAGTAAGAGTAACGGATCATTGAAACAGACTCTAGCAGGGAGAATGGCCAGGGCATTCTCACGACTGTTGTAACGAGGCAACCAGTATCACAAACCCCAATCATTTAGAAATCAGGAGCCCGGCCCCACCCCAAATCAGAAGGTTGGCTTCAAAATCGCGAGTTTTTCAAAATAAAATACAACATTGGCTTCTTTTTATTTGCCTTCTGGGTTTTGAGACTTTAGGCTTCACCTTTTCCAGCCTTCTCCCATAACTGTGAGGCCTGAAAGCTTAAAGGAAGCTGAGAGTCCCATCTGATCATGTGACTCCACGAGCCGGGAATTTATTTATAAAAAATCTTTCCAATACCACAGTGCTTGCGATAAAGTTGTGAGAGACAGAGATACTAGATAGGGTGCAACTGCATGGCCCAAGTTGTCTTTCCTGCTTCGCTGACCGAATGAGGATGATCCATCTCCGTCCCAATGTGGCATGATAAAAAAGACCATATTAATGAGGAGTGAACCTCAAACGACAAAGAAAACCGGGGCTATATTATTTAACCAATTGGTAGGTGGAACTGACAAGCAAAAATGGTACTAGCTCTTTAGAAGTGCAATAAAACACACAGTTAACATTTCATTATTGATAAAGGGAATTGTTGCAGGTGGTGGGAAAAATCTATTAGTACCAGTATTTACCAACGATAAACTAAATATGCCGAGACCACTGCTGGTCAGGCTGACCACTGATGCCTATTTGTTTACTTCCATTCCCCTGTCTGTTGTTTTTAGTCTTGCACAGGAAGCTGTTTGGGGCAGGGGCTGTCTTTTTGTGCAGTGTTCGTACAGCGCCTAGCACAGAGAGATCCTTTTCCATGACTGAGGCCCCTAGGTGCTAACCTAACATGAATAATATTAAGTCATGCTCAAGGAAGAACAGTACAAGGAAGAATAAAAATAACAATGCTCTTTGAGTTTTCCCCTCTTTCCACCGGTAACGTGAAATCGCCTTTGTTTGCCTTTTCCTTCCAAGGTGACTGACACGGAGGATAAATTCTATTTTAGTGACAGGAGCATACATTCAGAGTAACTCTGGATGTGTGCTGCTGTCACTCTGAGCAGGGTCTGGCCTAGAAGGCAGCTAATCAGAGAGAGCAGGATTGTTGCTTTTATCTTCTCAGATTTTTTTTTCCCTACTTTGAATTTTGTTCCCATGACTAAATTGAGTTGGTACGAACTAGCAATTGTTCTAAGAAAGAGCCACGTATTTGGGGGGAATTTTAGCATTCAGCAGAAATACAGGACTTTGAGCGATATGCTTCACTGATATAGTTAATGAAATGGCCTAGGAAAGCTGCCATATTTTTATTAAAGCTTCCCCCTCCCCCGCCCTTTTTTTTTTTTTTTTTAATTTCAGTCTGGTTAAGGGTGCCAGATTAATCACTCTGGAGAACACACACCTGTCTATTCACAGAACACGTACAAAATCAGACGCAACCCTGCCACGTTCAGCTCTGAGATGGAAAGCCTGAATGGGTTCCTAATTTGAAACATATGGATTATTCCACTGACCTGAATGGAGTTCTTCCACTTAAACTGGTGTCTCTAACTCAGTGGGTAAGAGGGGAGATCTGTCTCCAGCCTGATCAGTGCGTGTCTGCCCCACCAAGATGATATTTGTGGTGTTGACCCTTATCTAATAAATGGGCCAAGACTGTGTCACGTAGGTCACCAAACAACCAAGCCAGCTGATGGCTTCTGGTCCACCAAACCAGAGTTGGATTTGAACTGGTGATCTAGCAGGGAAAATAGCTATATCCTATTACTTTCACCCTTGTGGTCAATGCATTTTAAATGATGCTAAATACACAGCAAACATAACTAAACAGGAATAGGAATTACATCGTATACATTGGTACTTAGTCTCCTAAATTCCAGGATGCTAGACAGCCAAAGAAAAAAATCATTAGGGGCTAAATCCATGCATCTGTAGTCCCTCCTACCATCTCTATTTAGACTGGAAGAACTTTGGGGCAGGGCTGTCTTTGACCGTACATTCGCATAGTGACATTCACGATGAGCTCCTGATCCAGTTTGAGGACTTTAGGATTAATGTAATATAGCTGTTAATAATCCCTTGTGCTCCGGAGAACTATTCTGTAAGTATTTGTCGACAGACATAAGGATAGCACATTCTAGCTGATGCTAAAAATCCCCCCTTCGTCCCCAAAACAAACAAACCACTCTTTTGATATGAGCACACCTTTCCCAACATCTCTAAGCATTCTCTAAACTTAACTGATTTCTTGAACGAGTAGCCATCACACCTCAACCTTAAAATAATCACCTAAGAATAAGTGTTGAGATTAGCAACTAACAGTTGGAAAAATACCTTCTGTGGCTGAGTCAACTTCATAATAATACAGTCACCTCCCACTCTACATTTATGGACTGCAAAATGCATTAGAGTCCTTTAGGATCCAAGGCACTGAAGAACAATGTTTGTTGAGAGCCAAACAGCCAAAAATTCATAGATTTAAAGGTCAAAAGGGACCAATACAATCACCTAGTCTGACCTCCTGCACAATGCAGGCCACAGAACCTCCCACCCATTCCTGCACTAGACACCTAACCTATGATTGAGTCACTGAATTCTCCAAATCATGGTTTAAAGACTTCAAGGTACAAAGCAACCATTAGCAAGTGAACCATGCCCCACACTATAGGGGAAGGCAAAAACCCCTCAGGATCCCTGGGGGAAAATCCCTTCCTGACTGTAAGCATGGTGATCAGCTAACTCCTCGGCATGTGGGCAAGACTCACCAGCCAGACACCCAAAAAGAATTCCCTGCAGCAACTCAGAACTCACTCCATCTAACATCCCATTGGCATATTTATCCCTAGTGGTCAAAGATCAGGTAATTGCCAAACTAGGCTGTCCCATCGTACCATCCCCTCCATACATTTATACAGCTCAGTTTTGAAGCCAGCTAGGTTTTTTGCCCCCGCAGCTCCCCTCAGAAGACTATTCCAGAACTTAGCTTTCTACCAACAGAAGAGTCTAATTTCAAGTCTAAACTTCCTGATGGCCAGTTTACATCCATTTGTTCTTGTGTCCACATTGGCACTGAACTTAAATAATTCCTCTGCCTCCCTGAGGTTTATCCCTCTGATGTATATATAAAGAGAAATCATATCTATCCTCATCCTTCCTTTGGTTAGGCTAAACAAGCCAAGCTTCTTTGTCTATGTCTACACTACAAAAAGTTAGGTCGACTTTGTTAAGTCATCTTAATAAGATCGACTTTAAGTCGACTTAAAATCAACCTTATTAAGTCTACTTAACAAAGTGCTGTCCCTGGACATGGACTAAGTCCACTTTGTTAAGTCGACCTAACTGCCTTTAGATTGACTTAACAAAGTGGATTTAAATGTCCACACTGGGCTTAGGTCAACCTAAAGAAGGGTTAGGTCGACCTAAGCAGGCTTAAGTCGACCTACCCCATGGTTCTTAGTAAGTCGACTTAAGGAATTTCTTAAGTTGACTCAATGAAAGCCTAGTGTGGACACAGCTTTGTTTAAGTTGACTTAAGCCTCCTTAAGTCAACAAACTGCCATGTAGACGTAGCCTTTGAGTCCTGGTCTACACTGCAGGGGGGATTTTGGCTGTAGTTGAAGGGAGATATGCAAGTTACCCCAAGTACGATTCCTCTACTTACGATACATTGATGACATCTTCATCATCTGGACCCACCAAAAGGAGGCTCTTGAAGAATTCTACGGAGATTTCAACATAATCCACCCCGACATCAACCTTAGCCTAGACCACTCCACACAAGATATCTACTTTCTGGACTCTACAATAAAAATAAATGATTATCACATAAAGACCAGCCTATACTGAAACCTACTGGCCATTTCAGTTACCTACATTCCTCAGGCTTTCATCTGAGACACACCACACAATCCATTGTTGACAGCCAAGCCCTAAGATACAACTGTATTTGCTCCGGCCGCTCAGACAGAGACAGATGCCTTCAAGATCTCTATCAGGCATTCTTAAAACAACACCACCCAGCCGGGGAAGTGAGGAAACATATTGACAGAGCCAGTCAGTACTAGCCCAATAAAAGAACCAACAGAACACCACTGGCCATGACCTACAGCCCGCAACTCAAACCTCTGCAACACTTCATCAAGGATCTACAGCCTATCCCACAAGATGATCCCGCACTCTAGCAAGCCTTAGGAGACAGACCACTTCTCGCTTACAGAGAGCCCCCCAACCTCAAGCAGATACTCACCAGCAATCGAAACACTAAGGCATACCATACAACAGAAACACTAAGGCAGGCACACATCCCTGCAACAGACTCTGTTCCCAACTCTGCCCACACTTCTGCACATACGACATCATCATAGGACCTAACCAAACCAGCTACTCCATCAAGGGCTCATTCACCAGCTCATCCGCCAAATGTGATATATGCCATCATGTGCCAACTCTGCCCTATACATTGGACAAAGCGGACTGTCTCTGCGCAAGAGTAAATGGACACAGATCAGATATGAGGAATGGCAACATTTAAAAAACAATAGGGGAACACTTCAATCTCCTTGCACACACGGTGAAAAACATGTCAGTTGCCGTGTTCCAACAGAGAAACTTTAAATCAAAACTTCAAAGGGATGCCGCAGAGTTGAAATTCATATGCAGATTTGACACCATTGACTTGGGTTTCAACAGAGATTTGAGCTGGTTTTCTCATTACAAAAGGCGATTGTCTCCCCTGCCCCCACTTCAACCTCCCCCCCTTATCTGTTGTTCCACACCATTTGAATCAAAACAACTTGTCTGATTTGCTGAAATAATCTGAACTGATCTTATGACTTCCTCTTCACTGCATTTATTCTTCCCTCCCACACTGTAAGTTTTCCATTTCTAGCATCTGATGAAGTGGGATTCACCCACGAAAGCTTATGCAATAAATAATATTGCTAGTTTTTAAACATGCCAGAGGACTCCTTGTTGGTTTTGCTGAACTAAACTAACATGACTACCTCTCTGGAACTTAAAATACCTTGCATATCTCCCTTTGACCACCTAATGCCGACTTACTGTGGTGTCTTCAGTGCACTGAGCTGACGGGAAATGGCCTCCCATTGATTTAGCACTACTCCAGTTACTCAATCTAGAAGCTCAATCTGACCGCAGTGAATCTGCCGCCATCAGTGAAGACCTGCCCTAGTCTCCTCTCGTAAGGCAGGTTTTCCTTTCTCCAGATCTATTTGGGAATGTAGAGTGCATCACAACTTTAGCTCTTCATCCAAGTTTGGGTTAAGGGCTGGCTTTTTCTGCCCAATACGCAGTCACTGAATCCAAAAGCAGTTGAACAGATAGGTTTAGAAAGAAAGAAAGAAAGAAAGAAAGAAAGGCTGGGTTATTTTTGGCCAACAATCATCTCTAATAAAGTTTGACTCTGTTAATTAATTGAGATGTGCCTTAAAGGGCTGCTGCTGTTTCTGGAAGCTGGCCAGGAAAAATCTCATTTTCTCTGCAAACCTGCCGATTGTGCCAATTCTCTCTGGTTTGCAGTAGCACACTTGGGTGAAATAAGCGAACTCACAGGGCTTCCAGCATTGTTACGGGCAAGAGCCAACTTGCTTGATACAGAATATGGAGAACCAGTGTTTGCAAATGTGCTGGACTGGCCTGCCATCTGATCCCATTCATCTCTTCCTCCTCCCTTCTCCACCGTTAGCTTTTGATTCAATAAACAATTTGTGCCAAACATCAGATAATTGTTTCTCTGCAGGGAAGAAAAGTGAAGGTGTCAGTGTGAGTGGGGCCGTGTGTCCTGGTTGCAGCATGGGTCTGGAACAGGATGCTCATGAATACACTCGCAATGAGAATGTGTAGCGTGTGTGTCGGGTGAGGGACGTTTGTGTATCTTCTCTGAAGAGCAGTCTAAAGGCATGTGCACATTAGCAGAAGATTACGGTTAGGCGTTCGAAAGGGATCTATGGGAATTCGGAATGGAACTTCCATTGACTCCCAGTGAAAGCAGGCCCCTACTTTTCCACAGAACCAGGTTCGATGGACTTTGCAATGTATGGAGGTAATCAGGATTCAATATCTCCTCCTTCCTCAATGCGGGGCTGGCATCACCCCAGGTCAGATTCCAGACTATTCCGCTGTCACTACCCTTCTCTGGTTCCCCAGTCCTCCAAAGGGTTCAACAGCAAAACCAGAGAAACTAAGGCCCAAGAGTCCCAGTACTTCTGAGATAAACATCAGGTAGAAAATTCACTTCTTGGTAAACAGCTGCCTTGTACCTCCAAGCATCACTAAGGGAGCTAACTTCACAGTTGACTTTGAACACAGTGTAAAATGGACAGGACAACCTGGCGCTCTTCATGAGCACTCCTGATTTGGACTCCAGTCACCCTACACATACGGCTCTTCTGTCGGTGTCAGGGGAAGTTAGACATATGGCACGAGAGGCAAATAGCAGAGCCAGGCTCCGATGATGGACCTGAAACACAGAGCGTCATGTGCAGCGGGGACCAGGTTTAAACTCATTAATGCTGATGTGCGTGAGAAGGGGTTTAGGAGGGAAGTCAATGCTCCGTTAGACTCAATGACCTTGGCCTACTTTCTCTGTGGCCTCTAGCTTCCAGGCCGACTCTGTCTTTTTATATGCAAAGCTTCCAGGAGGATTGAAAGCATCTGTCAGAGTGCTTACGCACCATCCAAAAGGTAAAACTCTTCTGTCTCAGAAATTTAGAGGCTGGCGTTACAGATTAGGTACAGTAAAAATTCTGCAGACAGCTCTGGTAGCTCAACCGTCACATGCACCAGGGTTCAGCAGGAGACCTGACACCATCATGCACGTGTGTTTGAGTTGGCAGCCAGTTGGGGTAGCCGCGGGGTCTGGGAATGAATGTGCTGATGTTAGAGAGAACATGGCTTGGCTCCTCCGCCCTCCCAAAAATATTCAACAGGATCAGGGGTGGGGGAGAAGGTTTTATTTTGTCCAATATATTTGGCTGACAAGTTGAATTTTTTGTGGAAAAGTCATATCCAGAATATTACTTCCAAAAAAACAAACAAAAAAAATCAACCCCCCCCCAAACCCCCTACACTTCTGAAATTGAAATGCTGCCACTGTGCTCCACAGGAGCTGTAGTTCAAGGGCCCCAGGCTCTCATTCTCCTCTATAGATGAGGTTCCCTGGCTGGAGTGCATCTCCCATGATGCACCGCAGACTTCCATCTTGGGGAAAGAAGCAATACATCATGGCAGATGTACTCCAGTCAGGGAATTCAGCCCATAAAGGATGCGGGCACGAGGCAACCAAACTATAAAAGTCACCTGAGGCAGAGAAGCAACATAGCCCAAGAGTTTCTACTTGAATATCGGGTGTTCACATTTTTTATTTAAAAAAAAAAAACAGTTTTCTGCTAAAAGCAGACAATTTCTGCAAAAAATTCATATGGGCAAATTACCCACATCTCTGCCCACAAACAGTTCAGAGAGAAGATTTTCAACCAGCCATAGTTCACTTTTTGAGTACCCAGGCGCTCTTCACTGGTGGTCAAAAACATAGCCCATCAGGCCCTCTGCTTCCCTAAACCAGCCTGGACAGGAGAGTGCAGTAAAACAGACATCTTCTGCTCTGCTTCATGGTCTGCTGCATTCCATTTCGCTCTGCCACACTCACGACAGGGCAGGAATCCTCTTTTTATTCTGTGTTTGGACGGTGCCTAAGACAATATGGGCCTGCTCCAGGACTGGAGCGCCTAAGTTCTACTGCAAGAACAGCAGCAACGTTCTCAAATAAAGAAGCCCCGACCCATCTTTGCAGTCACAGAGAGCCCAACAGGCTGAAGAGTTCCACTAAGGGAGCCCACACAAGAGAGTCTTTACACTACCCCAGCCACCTCTTCATCAGTGGAAAGGTGAACTGCGTTCCTTGATGATCTGTCCAGAGAGCTAATGGAAGTTGCAGGCCACTGATCAGGGCTGGTGGGGGTGGCTGACACAGGTATCTACCCATGCTCCTTTACTTACCCTGATTTACCTCTGTGCAGTTTGCTATAAGAACAGCTGTTGGTCACAAGGCTATGAAGCACTTTTACCGACGGAGGCATCCTCTTATTCCCAGTGCAGTTAAGCCCTGGGAACAGGCCCAGGAAATGCAAAGTACACGGTTATTTTCCACTTCAAACAGAATGCAGGGCAAAATGGAACCAAAAGGCATCTCCTGACCTGCTAAAGGGGAGCTCCCAGTCTGAATTCAACAGCAAGGGAGGGTTGAGGACAAATGGGTGGAAGATGGTGGAGAGGTGGGAATAAAGGGAACATTACATTTCACGTCACTGGAAGAATGGATGAATGCAAAAGGAGATAAAGTCGGAGATACCGACGGGGCCGGAATGGCACAGGTCATTAGTGGTGTAGAAAGGATGTCAGTAGCTCAGCCAGAGGTTCTGGGTCCGTTACAGGAGTGGTTGGGTGAGGTTCCGTGGCCTGACATGTGCAGGAGGTCAGACTGGATGATTGTGATGGGCCCTTCTGACCTTGGAGTCCATGAGCAGTCGCTGACGGTCACGAAGTCTGGTGTCAAATGTCCTCAGACTCAAAACCTGCCAGAACTGGCAAGCTGAGCAGAGGAGCTACAGCCTGATTGAGTTTTGGACACGACTGGGATCACCACAACTGGGGTAAAGATAAAGCTGGTGGGAAGTTTTCCAACTGGATGTTTTTCCACTGGAAAATGCCATTCCATCTAAATAAAAATTCTCATGGAAACAGACGGCTTTTGATGGGGGGAAAAAAATCTAAACAAAGCATTTTGATGATGTTTAAGTGCTCTGTTTCAGCACTTTCAGAATGGCATGTTTTGGTTTTTCATTTTAAAAATTCCTTCATTTTTTCAAAATACATTTCAAAATCTATAAAATGTCTAAATTGAAATGAAATGTAAAATCTGTAAAACGGGGCAACGAAACTGACCCGCTTTGTAAAGCGCTTGGAGATCTACTGACGGACAACATGATAGCAGATATTATTGCTGTTAAATTGACCTGAAATTTCATGGGAAATGGAGGCACAAGATTTTTTTTTTCTTGTTCTGATTCATAACTAAAACCTCTTTGGTATGTTGGCATTTCCCATGGAATGGAAATTCTGGTTTCCAAAGAGCTCCGGTTACATCGCCTTCCTGAGGGAGCTTTATTTGCGGTTCCCAATAACTTACCGGTCCTGATGACAGAGGGATTCTGTATGAAATTTACAAATGCGATTTAGGAGAATGGCACTTTGCCTCCTAACTCACTCTTGTGAATGTTCCCCTCTGTCTCTAGGTCTGGCAATCTGACACCATGCCGGAACCCTATATCCAGGAGATCAGTTGATGGCTTCCTCACCACCACTTTGAAGTGGTATCTTTACTGGGCACTGGGGAGAAAATTTTTCTGGTTCCAAACTTGGGTGTTATGTGTTTGTTAATGGGCATCTTGTTTCTTCCCTGCAGCTTCTGTTTGGCTTTGGGATTGGAAAAGGCCCTCTTCCATCAGAAACAAACCTGGGAAAAAAAGCTCCATAAACTCTGTACTGTAGGAATCCAGCTTGAAAACAAGAAAGAGTTACAGGAAATCTTTGTTAGAAATTAAACGTGGATATAGGTCTTTGTTCTTCTATGATGGTTTTTCCAACTGTGCCCAAAAGGAAACCATAGCCTGTTGTTACTAGACTCCCGGTAGGACATGTCTAAGTAATACAGATTCTTAGCGTAATGATCAGGTCAGAAGGTTACTTTCGGCATCAAAGAATTTCATTGCACAGGTTCAGTAAAAACATAAATCAGAGAGGCAATGGGGGAAGCCAGTCTGGAGCAGATTAGAACAATACGCTGTCTAGGGATTTCTGAATATTCAGATGGGAAACCTCTGCTGCAATGTTCTTTCTGTGTTTATATAATATGTGGGTATGAACAGGCAAGCTTGTGTGTGCTCATGTCTGAACGTGCAATTCCTCATGTGTGAGAGTCTTGGGATAAATGTATTCTCTAGGGAGTGTGTCAGCATCTGTCGTTTTGTGTGTTGCTGTTTGCATATGTGAGAACCTGAGTTTCAAATCAATGGGGTTAGTGAAAGGAAAAAAGAGGCCCAGTGCGTGTGGGAACAGGAGTGTGTGTGTAAATATAGGGCCAGGATATACACGCATGCCAGCGGCTGTGTGGCACTTGATGTACTAACTATGAGGCTTTCTTGTACTGATGAGAGGTTAGATGTAAATTAAGATAGGACTGGAATGACAGACTTAGAGAAAGGTAGAGGTTGATTTTTATGTGCATTTGTTAAGTGCTCTGTGTCTGCGAATATTTATTTGAAAAAAATAAGAGTGAAAGAAGCTGACAATATATAGAAATCTTCTTTTTTATTAAATTATAGATTAAAAATAGGAAGCATTGGGAGTGTAGAAACATACATCTTTCTTTGTAGGCTTTATATAACAATCAACATAAAACAACATGAAAGTACCTGACAGCTTAAATAAAGATGGGAGCCTCAGCTGCTATCTCCCACATTAATCTTTTCTGATCCAGACGGTGTAAGGAGGCATAAAAGCCTCCGATAATAATATCTTTTCTGCACACTGACTCCCATAGGCAGATTTTATACTCGGTTACTCCACATAATGTCAACATAGTTACAAGACAAAGCCACCATGAAGGAATTCTTTTTCCCCCTTCAGATCTTCTACCCAGTGAGCTCCATACAAAGGTGGATGTGCCTGATAAAAATCCAGGGGAATCTTTCCAGTGACTCCAGTGGGGTCTGGATCAGCCCTCAGGTGCCCTTGACAACTGGGACCCACTAGGATGAAAGTGGTACTAGCTGATCACAGATTATAGATGATGAAGATGGAAAACACCCAGTAATTCATCTAGCCCGTGCCCTATAGTATAATAGCAAGCACTACAGTCAATGGATACCAACCCCATCACTCTATAAACCTGTGAACCCTGACCCACCAGGTTATTGGAGCCAGAGAATAAAGACGCACCTCCAGGACGTCACACTTCCATTGGGGCCACTCCGAGATTGATCCTTGTTCTCCAATGTTTTGTCCAATCCGATTTAAAAGGGGCTTCCACCCCTGCCTTGGGGTGACCTATTAGGGCTCATTGTTAGAAAGACCGTTTCTGAAGCCCAGCTGAGGATTTCCTTGACTGTTTAATCCCATTAACTCATTTGCATCCCTGAAGTTAGTTTAAACAATTCCCCTTCTTCTTCATGGGTCCTCCCGATGGAGATGGAGGCAACTCTGTTGCTGGCTTCTTCAGCAAGGCGAGAAAGAGCTACAAGATCCATGTTACATCTCAGTCCTGGGAAGCACATTCCTGATGGGAAGCTGTGGACGGCATGGGAAACAAGTGCAACTGACACCTGAGAAATTACAGTAATAGCACTTTCCGCTTCTGCATCACTTTTCACGGGAAGATCTCAAAGCCCCACATAGGCACTGAAGGACTAGAAGGGTGTAGTAGGTATGAGCTACCCCATCTATCCCCTCATGGCACACTGTGGCTCTGCTGAGGCCTGCCTCAGTTTCCCCTTTGGGCAGGATAATGAGTTCACTTCCACAGCCTGGGCAAGGGGAAGCTGAATGAAGCCCCTGAAAGGAGCGCTTGTACAACACTTCAAAGGCTCTTGCCACAGGACCCAGGTTTGGACTCCCAGAACTCCAAAGCACCCAAAAAGATGACTCTGTGTCCGATCAAATCCAATTTTCAGGGAGCTGGACCAGGCATCATCCTCCCTTGCCAGTTGTGCAGCTCCTAGCACACGTGCCCATCAGCTTCCTCTTCCTGTGATAGAAGGAATAGGCCTGCGGGTGCTGCAGGGAGCCTCCCTGATAATATCCAGGCAGTTCCGGTTGCAGAACCCGGCTGGCCATTAAAGGGCAGCGTATTCCTTCACATCGGTTCACAAGGACAAGAACGGTGGGCAACAGAGATCTAGCAGCGCAATCACAGCTGGCTTGCAGCAGATTCTCCTGATTGGCTGGATGCTCGATTTGGCTGGAGAAACCAACCGATGAGCTCTTCAGCCCGGCAGCGGCATTAGGCCAATGGCTGCTCACAGCACTCACCCATGGCTGCCAGAATACCTGCGCCTGTTTGTTCCCCATTCCTGCCTCAGATCCAGCCCTCCTCCTGACTCTGGCTCTGACCTGGGGTCCGGCCTCTGACTCTGGGTTCCCATCCCTGGCTCCCAACTCCTGCTCCAGCCATTAGATGTGACCGCCCATGTCCCAGCCTCTGACACACAGCATATGAAGCGGAGGGAGTCACCCAAGATCAGTCAGGAAGTCAGTGGCAGGGGTGGGAGAAGAGTTCACTTTCTCGTGACAGCTATTGCCCAGCTCCACAATGAGAGAAAAGTCGAGTGGACCTGGAATCTCAAGTGACAAGCGCTGCAGAATTCCTCTTTGGGGTCTGGGCAGTGAGATCAGACTGAGAAACCTGATGCAATCCCCATTTCCTTTGGTGTTGACCTATCAAATTCTTGACACAAATTTCTGACCCTCCCACTGCCCTCTCCCTTCTCTCAACTCCCTACAGGTGCCCTCCTTTGTCCTCAAATTCACTTCCTGACCCTCCCTTTCCCAGGTTCTCTTCCAGAACCTATGAATTTTATGACTTTCTTCACTCCTCCACTCTGTTAGTCCCGAGAGCCACTTGCATCCTGTACAGGGTTATTTCCACTAGCTATCAGCAAGATCCCTGCTCATTTCAAAGGTACAACAGGGTACCCTAGCACAGCGGTTTTCAGACTGAGTCAGGACCAGCACCGGGTCGCAGACCCTCAGGCACTGGGTCGTGGCATGCCCTTCTGCTTGCGCCAAAAGATTGGCATGCATTGCTCACAGCTGTAATTGTTGGGTCGCAGGCATAAATGAGTTTTTATAACGGGGTCCGGAGGAAAAAAGTTTAGAAACCACTGTCCTAGCAAGTTCTTCCTTGTGAAACTGGGTCCTGGAAGCACTTCCTTTCCTAGGTCTCTCCCCATTTGTTCCTTTGACCCTCTTTTTGGTTTCCAGTGGCCTAAATCTCAGTTCTGGCTGGAATTTTCACAGAGCTTTCCTAAAGCAACTAGAAAAGTCAATGGGAGTCCAGTGTTTTCCAGTGCCAACCAACTCCTGTGCAGTTCCATTTAGCTCAGTGGAGTGTCTACTTCAGTTTTTTTTCTATCCCAGTTGTTCTCACTGTCAAAGAGAGCTTTTTCCTAATACACACCCTGAACTTTTCTTCTGATAGGTCCAAGCCGTGCTCTTTGTCCTATCTCAGGATAATTCCTCCTCATCACCTTGAAGGTATTTATAAGCCATGACCATGTCACCTCCCACAGCAATTCTTTTTTAGATTGATCTTCCAGCAGAGACACTTTTGCTCCTGCACTCCATCGAAAAGAAGATGATGACATATCAAGAGGCCCAGCTACATGATCTGTTTCTTTAGGAGGGAAAACTGCTACACCGAAGCCTGGAAAATGCTGTACAGGGTCATTAACAACGGAAGGAAACAAAACAAACTGAATTACAGGGGGGGGAAAAAAGGAGAAATGAAACAAAGCTGTCTGCAAATTTGGCAGCAAATCGTTCAGTGTAATTCCGCTAACCTTTGCTACAAGGAGCATAAAGGTTGCTTGAGACAGAACAAACGCAGATGCAAATTTAATTCCAAACAGTCCCTTAAGCAAGTAGGTTCAGATTCATTCCATGCCCTGTATAATAAGTCACCACATCAATTTACTTTGCTCTCCGTTAGAAGGTAGCAAACATGTCCTTTTAACTCACAACCTTCATTGTAGGAGTCCTGAACGCCCAGAACTTTGTCACATTTGATGTGAAATCTCTTAGAGATGTAGAATACTGTATATATCAATTCTAAAGAAAGAACAACTCCAGCCACCATGACGGTGAAACATACAAGCTGCTGTGATGTGTCAAGTCATTTATTCCCTGATAGTGTCAGTTTATTGTTTCCAAATAATATTAAGGCAGCTGTCACCAGATGGCACAGTTACACAGTCTTCCAAGTTCCTTTTCTTAGCCTCTCAACAGTCTTGGAAGAAATATTTGGTGTCCGGTGTGACCCTAAGAATCCCTCATTGCCAACTGGCAAAGAGTTCCTCGCTCTCGAAGAGCAACCCTCATTGGGCCTGACAAACTCATCACACCTAGCACGCTGCTTTCACAGTCTTTATCCCTGAAAAGTCACATGAGACCTTAAATGAAAGCCTGGATCACAATGGTCATTAATAGCATTGTATTGATAGTATGTAAGGAGTTATGTGTGTGTGTTGGGAAACACATCTGAGTCTGAATCAAAGCAGGGTTGACAAGCTGCTTTTTGACCAGACAAAGGATGTATATTTACGTATCGTTTTATCCTTCACTGAGGAAGGAAAAAGGACAGTCCTTTTTGCATTCATGAAAAAGAGATCCCAGCCAATTCTGCGAGACTGTCTCCCCTAAAGCAAAGCACTTTTGACAAGGGGTTAGCCTCTTAAAGTTAAATGTAGATTCTAGGAAGCACGGCACACTATTTGTTTGATCTGCAACCACGTGTTTCCATTATTATCCTTAGCCACTATTTAATAATAAATGTCTGGTTGTTTTCACAATAAACATATCTCAGTGCTATGATGTGATAAAGGAGGTGACCTTAGCCGAATCCATCTGCTGGTTCATATGCTGTCCCCTGGGCGATTGCAAATCTGGTCATTCCTGCAAGGGGCCAGTGGTTAAGTGATGGGCGCTGCAGGAACAGATCCGAGGACTCGGGGTTCGGAAATAGCCTGCTCAGAGATTGCACAAGGGTGGGGCTTGTGTCCCCAGAGGATCTTGGTCCCAGAGAACTAAGCTACAGCAGGCAGAGACGAGTTCACATCCTACTAAAGGCAGGTGGTGGTGAGATGCCTGACAACCCCGGGTACCTCTGGGAACATCCCATTAGGTTTTGGGTCTACAAAGTTCTGAATAAAGGGAGCGGCAGGAGAGTTTATTCTCCTCCTTTGTCTCTGAATAGAGGCAGCTCTTGAGGCGCAGCTGCTCCATAGGGGCCAGGCATTGTTAATGGGCTGAAATACCTTGGAGGAGAGTGCTGCATCATGTCTGGCCATTTCTGAGGGAAGGGCGGGGCATGTTTTGGGTAGGTATGAGACAGAGAGAATAAAACAAATTGCACCTGGAACATGCTCAGACTCTGCATCAGAAAATATGCTCAGGATGCAGCAAAACATTGACTTAAGATTGCCTTTAAAATCACGAGCTTTAAAAAATATATATTTGGAAGTTCTTTTTCTGTGCGTTCTGGTTTCTGAGCCATTAGGGTGCATTTGGATCATGTTTTCAAGCCCAAAACAAGGGCTCCAAATGTACATTTTAAAAATAAGTGAAATTGGCTCTTAATCACAGTATTCCATGAGCTGGGGCTTTCAGTAAAACAGCAAATCCTGTGAGATTGCAATAAAATTGTGAGAATTGGCAACTCCGTTGGAGCTACCATGCTAAAGGGTGACTGAGTATGGGAGCTAAAAAAGAGAAAATGGGATATGGTTAAAATGAAGGCTTATTTCATGTTCAGTGTTATCCCATCTGTTGTTTTCATTATGTCCATTTTAAAAGGTTAAAAGGTTTCTAAGAAGGAGCCAACCCTCACTTTATGTAAACCCCAAACCAGAACTAGCTGTTTGGTGTTGCTACAGTAAAAACTGGGTGCTAAATAATTCCTTAGTCCTTTAATTTCTAAGTTCCAGGACAGTGCCATACGCCAGCCCTTGAAAGTTCTTCACACACAACCAGATTACTTGGTTGGAGACTGAGTTCATTTGACCCTTTCTGGGTCTGCCCAGGAATCTTTATGAAACATGAGCTCAATTCTGCACTTTGGGCTTTATTTATCAAGGAATTCACTCAAGGAGGATGTCGATAAATTGCAGAGGGTTCAAAGAAGAGTCACAAGAATGATTAGAAGATTAGAAAATCTGCCTGATAGAGATAGACTCAATCTGTTTAGTTTTAAAAAGGGAAAGTTAAGAGACAGCTTGATCACAGTCTATAAGAATCTATATGGGGAGCAAATATTTGATAATGGGTTCCACAGTCTAGTAGAGAAAAGTAGAAATCCATCCAGTGGCAGGAAGTTGAAGGCAAACAAATTCAGGTGGGACATAACATACATGTTTTCAACGGAGTGCTTAATGAACCATTGGAACATGTGCTGGAATCTCCATCGCTGACAATTTTTTAAATCAAGCTTGGATGTTTCTCTTAAGAGTTCTGCCCTGAGATTTATTTGGGGGGGAATCCTATGGCCTGTGATAATATAGGAGGCCAGGCTAAATGATCACAGTGGTCCATAGAGTCTATGAATCAAGGCAGAATCATCCACCATCTCCAAAGAAAAGTCACTGGAAAGTTTTCCTCCCACCGTATGGGTGTCTAGACTGTAAGCTCTTCAGAGCAGGGACTCTCTTTTACTCCACGTCTTTAAAGAATGGGGCCCAGATCTCAGATGGTGCTGGTAGCTGCTAACAATTAACTACACCAAAGTCCACGACAGCAGCAGAACCCTAATTCAGGGCCTCACAAAGCAAGAGGAAATTATTCCCCCTTTTCCCCCCTTTTATTTATGTCATGAATTTTTCAGCTCTGTTTGTTTCCATGTTCCTGTGGACCAAGTTTAATACTCACAGCAACAATTCTTTGGTGTTTACCTGCCCATAGGTACCTCTATTTCTTTCTTATTTTATTTGATTTGTCATCACAGCAACCGGGTGCTTCATTTACAAGAATTGAAAGAAAAAAAATTACTGATGCCACCCGGACAGAGCTGGATCAACGCAGGGGCTCAGGGGCTGAAACCGTGGGTCCCAGACTAAAAGGTGGCCCCAGGTTCTAGCCCCTATGGCCCCTGTGTGATCCATCCCCCACCATTCCCTTCAGCCTGGCACAGTGCCATCAGCGCTTGGGGGGCACTGGGAGGGCCCCTACCAGAGGTGGGGGGGGCAGAGACCAGGCTCCGTGGTGCTTCCGCCCCCCCTCTGGGCCAGCTGGTCCACCCCTGGGGATGGGGAAGGCTGGCGCATGTTCACTCTGCTCCTGGGATGGGGCTGGCTGGCATGCACCAGGAACAGAGACTTCACCGTGTGCCAGCCAGTCCCACCCCTGGGGAAGACCAGCTGGACTGGGGCTGGGACAGAAGCTCTGTGGAGAACAGCTTCTGGCCTAGGGTCCCTCCAGTGCCAGCCCCTTCCGTGGTGGGGGGCCAAGGCCCCAGGTGGGAGAGTCCCACGGTGGTGGGCAGCTTTGGTCCCCCCACCCCACCCCGAGATCCCTTAATGTGGCCCTGCACCTGGAGAAAGAGAACCAGAAGTGGTTAGATGGAAGCTCACTGGCGCACCTCAGATGGTGGTTAGACACCAGGGCTGAATTGCCAAGGGGAGGGATTTCCAGAAGGCTCATCTATCTCCTTACTTTGCCCCTGTCACTCTGGTATCTGGGCATGGCGATAGGGTTAGTCAAACTGGAACAACCTTTGAAGACCCCTCTCTTCTTCTGGCACCCTAGGATGGCCAGACAACCCCATGACACTAGAATACACCCTGTAACTTACACAGGCATTTTTTCTCCTGCATCACCTTTGGTATTCAGATTGGAAAGAGTCCTTTGTTTATTCAGGAAGTTTATTATTATGGCAGCACCGGCCTGCTGAGTGCTGTACCAACAGAGCAAGAGAGTCTCTGCCCCCCTCCCAAAAATCTTATAATCCAAATAGACAAAGGACGGGAGGGAAACCACACGGCAGGTCAGAAGCAGAGCCAAGAACAGAGACAGCAGGTAACACTGGCTCTTGGCCATTTTCATCCACGCCTGTGGCTCGCTCCTCACCCTTCATAAAACCACCGGGGGCTAAATTCATCCTAGCTGGTGCACCACAGAAACAAGGGTATTGATACAAATTCCATCTGGCAATCGACAGCAACTAAGCCTTACAACAGGCAAAATGCTATTCTGGCAAAGGAACAATGGCGCCTCTTGATCTGAATTACGTGCTTGGTCTTTTGTGTTCTTTGTAAAAGTAGCAAGCACAGAGAGTAAAACCCATTGGGGTCCTTCATGCCCTAAATCCTAGCCATTTAGCATCTGGACAATTTCAAAATCTTGTTGCCAAAGTTGACTGTTCTCCCCTCGGATTCAGACAATTCACTGGTGAAAGCAGTGGTGTGTGAAAGATAAACCATTAAATCATACCTAGCGAGGGGACATGGGAGAACCTGTTTCCATTCCCCCCACCTCCAAACACCGGACACATGAACTATAAGCCAGCTGCATGCACTTGTGTGTCAATGTATCCTTCAACTCACGTGCCTGTGGTTAGATTAGTAAGTGATATTATACAACCCTGTCAAAACACCCAGATGGTGCAGGTATTTTAAAGAGGAGAGATTTTTGCAGTTGGATTCAATAAATCAAAAGCACAATACAACCATTTTTATAGCACCTTTCATGCAAACTGCATCCCAGAAGGGTTTAAAGAGAAAGATGAATTATACAGAGTTCGGTATGCAACAAATAACAGCAGCGAAAGAGAAAAAGGAGCCCAGAGCCAAACACAGAGAGAAAAAGAGATGTTTTCAAAGGTGAACTGAAAAGAGATGAAGAGCGGAGGGGATACAGAATAGGATGGATTTTTGGACAGGTGCTTCCTGGCCCAGGAAGCAATGAAGAAAACAAATAGTCTTCACTTGAAAGAACACTTGGTGAAACCAATGGAGCTATGATAATTTACACCCATTGAGGATCTGGCCCCATCTTTCCAAGCAGACGTTGGCATATGCAATTAGGTTGATGTGCTAGGAAGAAGTAGGAAGACCAAATGTGACCAGAAAGTAAAATAAGGGGAACTCGGCTGCTGGTCAATAGGAAAGACCATGCTTTCTCCCATGGCATCTCCCATACGTATGGAAGGAGCACACTGTACATTGTCCTCTTTCAAATCCTTCCTTAGAGCTCACCTCTGCCCTGCTGCTCACAACCATTCTAAACAGTCAGGCAGCTGATGAACTCTGGACATTGCTTGTTATGCCAGTCACAATTATCTGACTGCTCCCTCGTGCTGCTATGTGTCTCTGTCTGCATCCACCCGATGGTTCTTGTCTTCCACTCGTTGTAAGCTCTTTGGGGCAGAGACCATCTCTTTGTTTGGGGTTTTTCCAGCACGTAGCACGATCAGGGATTGGAGACTCTAGGTGCTAACACAATCCAAATATAAAACAACAACAGTACATCGAGGAGACTAGGACTTAGAAGATCTAGATTCGATGCCTGGCTCTGCTACGGGCCTGCTTGGTGACCTTGGGCAAGCCATGCCACTTCTGTTAGCCTCAGTTTCCCCACCTGTAATTTGTAAAGCACTTTGAGATCTGCTGTGAGAAGGGTTAGGTATTGTTATAAAATGCCTCGCTGACATCTCCAGCGGTCTTTCTGTCAATTTAAAGAAATACACCCAAAACTAAGTGCCTGATCTTCTCTCCCACTCTCCTTTTTCAATGTCATAGTTCACATGACCAAAGCTTACCATCCGGGAATCGTCTTGCCCTGCCAGGCTGTGTCCAGATTCTGCCAGTTCTTTTTTCTATAACACTGCGAAGATTTTCTCTCTCTTTCTCCACACAGCTAAAACTCTAAAAAACACCCCAAAAACCCAGGTCCTCATCCTTTCCCAACCCCAATTACTGTAAACTGATTTCTGGCCTTCCTGATGCTCATATCACCATCCACCCCAATCAACTCTCTCTTTCTACAAGCCATATCAAACAATCTTCTCCCTTGCCCATCTCTCTGACCACATCAGCAGGGACGTAGCCAGAAGAGATTTACTCAGATGGGCCTGGGTCACTTTCTGCTTCCCATCACGTGACTGGAAGCAGGAAGTTCGGAAACTGTGGATGCTCCAGTTATCTTGGCAATTGGAGCAACCAGCAGCTAAATGATTCCCTGCTGGTTGCTTTCCGGAACTTCCTGCTTCTGATCACTTGGCTGGAAGCAGGAAGTTCAAGTAGCAACCTGCTGAAAGCTGCCTGATGCTCCTGCTGAAAGCTGCCTAACACTTCAAACTTAAGCAGCATGTCAGCAGAAGAGGCAATAGATCAGGTGGGCCTGCTTTCAAAGTGGGTGGGCCATGGCTCACTCAGGCACACCCATAGCTATGCCACTGCATCCACCTGCTGGATTTGGCTCCCCTTCTTCCATTGTACCAAGTTGAAGGTTCTTATCTTTACTTTCAAGGCTCCTCCCAGCTAAACTGATTTTGTTTCTTATCATCATGTCATTTCTTCTCTGACAAGAACATCAGCCTCGTCTGCCCACTTGCCCTTGCTCCTCTATACAAATATTATCAGAGATGAAATTACTGTAAAGTGGGTACACAACTCATAGTCAAAGAGTAGCGATCAATGGTTCATTGTCATACTTGGAGGACATGTCTATTTGGGTCTCACAAGGATTTGGATAATGACTCAGATATTATTGATGACTTGGATAATGGAGCAGAGGGTATGTTTATAAAATTTGCAGCTTACGTCTGACTGGGAGAGGTCTCAAGCACTTTAGAGGACAGAATTAGAATTCATAATGACCTTGACAAATTGGAGAATTGGTCCGAGATCAACAAGGTGAAATTCAATAAAGACAAGGGCAAAGTACCACACTTAGGAAGGAAAAAATCAAACGCACAACCACAAAATGGGGAATAACTGGCTAGGTGGTAGCTCTGCTAAGGATCTGGTGGCTATAGAGAATCACAAACTGAATGTGAGTCAACATTATGTTACAGTTCTGAAAAGGCCAATATTATTCTGGGGTATATTAACAGGAGTATTGAATTTAAGACATGAGAGATAGCTCTTCCACTCCACTCGGCACTGGTGAGGCCTCATCTGGAGTACAGTGTCCAATTCTGGGCACCATACTTTAGGAACAATGTGGATAAATTTGAGAAAGAGTCCAGAGGAGAGCATAAAAAATAATAAAGGGTTTAAAAGACCTGACCTACAAGATAAAAAAGTTGGCACGTTTTGTCTTAAGAAAAAAAAAGACTAAGGGGACCTGATAACAGTCTACAAATACAAAAGAGGGCAGTAACCAGTTGTTCTTCACATCCCCTGAAAGTAGGACAGGAAATAATTGCCTTAATCTGCAGCGAGGGAGATTTAGGTTGGACATTAGGAAGAACTTTCTAACTAGCAGCCTAGTTAAGATCTGGCAGAGGCTTCCAAAGAAGTTTGTGAAATCCCAATCATTGGAGGGTTTTAAGAACAAGGTGGACAAAAACTTGTCAAGGATGGGGGAAGTTTATTTGGTCCTTCAAGGAGCTGGACTAGATGACCTGTTGAAGTCTCTTCCAGCCTTATGTTACAATGATGCTATAACGCACAAAAAATCTGCTGACAATGGGGAGAGAGGGTGATAAAATGTATTTTTTTAAAAAAATACATAAAAATTGTATGTATGGTGGGGGGGGGGGGATCTTATTAAATCACTAAACCCTAGCAGGTGCAGAATGTAAAGCCCAGATTTAAAAATTATGCTTTGCTTCAATTCTCAGCCAAAGGAAGGATTTATAAAGACTTTCACGCCGTGCTGCTTAACAAAGACCTGATCCAAAACTCAGTGACGTCAAAGATGCGGTGGATTCTGGGTTATTGCTGAGAATTCTTTCTTGGGTGTCTGGCTGGTGAGTCTTGCCCACATGCTCAGGGTTTAACTGATTGCCATATTTGGGGTCAGGTGGGAATTTTCCCCCAGGGCAGATTGGCAAAGGTTCTGGGGATTTTTCTCCTTCCTCTGTAGCATGGAGCACAGCTCAATTGCTGGTGGATTCCCTGTACCTTAAAGTTTCCAAACCATGATTTGAGGACTGTAATAACTCAGTCCTAGGTTAGGGGTTTATTACTGGAGCAGGTGGGGGTGGTTCTGTGGCCTGCATCATGAAAGAGCTCAGACTAAATGATCCTATTGGTCCGTTCTGACCTTGGGGTCTATGAATCTAGGAAGTGCAGTCCTTCCCTCCACTTCTTTGGGATTCAGATTAAGCACCAAATCACCAGCATATCACTGTCCTTTCCCCCCCTCTTTAATTTACATGTCCCCAAGACTGAATACAATGGCAGTCTTGTCTTTCACTGCTGTCCTATGACAGAACCTCCAAAGAGCACTGGGGAAAGAGAAGAGTCACATGCCAAGACAAGCAGGAGGAATTGTTTGCAAAGTTGCCCCAATAGTATGTGAGAGGAGGAAAATCTAAGTCGAAACACAGTTGCACTAAAGTTAGGAGTGTTATAGAATGGGCAAGTTGAAACTCTCTGTTAGGCAGGAGTGCTCAACGCACTGTCTTTGTCAGTGATCCCAGCAGGCAGGTTAGGGACCAGAAGGAGGCTTAAGGATTTTTTACACCTATGTAGGTGGCACCTCCAGGTACAAATTCGGACCCTTTGATGGGGCAATGTCAGGGAAACTCGTACGATTGCTCTCCATGCTGTATTTATCTTTTAGAGGGCTCTAAGTAAGGGCTCCTTTCACAGCACTAAATAAGCATAAAACAAAAAAACCAAAAAAAAATCCAAGGTATTTCAATCTGCTGGACTTGAAAAAAGCGAGAGTCCAGTTTGACTGAGCGCGAGGCAGGGCTCCAAGAAATCCCACGTTCTAATTCTGGCCCTGCCACATTCTAGGCGAGGATTTTCAAAAAATAAGGGCATTAGTTTCTGAACTCTATGCCTCAGTTTCTCACCTCTAAAAGGGGATAATGAGAATTTTGCATCCAATGCAGCTACTGCTGGAGATAAATTAGATTGTCAGGTCTTTTGGACAAGAGCTGTCTTTCTGTTCTATGCTTGTGCGACGCCCAACACAATGGGATCTTCGTCCATGCCTGGATTCCAATGGTACCTCTTCACAGCAAAGAAAAACATGTTGACCTGGGCCAGCCTTCTCAGGCTCATGGGGGTCAGGCTGCAGGACTGTTTCACTGCTGTAAAGACTTCTGGGCCAGTCTCCAGCTACAGTCTCCATGTTTTAAACCTTATCCAGCTTTCACAGACACAGAGACATGTAAGCATGAAAAGCGCCACAGCCTGAGTCATGTCTTCACATTTCTAGCTGAGTGTAGACACACCCCTGTCAGCTACTACTGTACAAAGAATAATATTCATAGGCACTGATGAAAAAAATTCAGGTGAAATTAGTAAAACTTGCATTGATTTTACTGAGGCCTAGATTTTACCCCAAATCTGCAAAGGGCTTTGAAATCCTGGTCGGGCAGGTGCCATAGAAATTATTGTTAATAGAGATGGTCTAGAAGGTAAGGATGTTGCACAGAAAAATGGGAAAAAACTTTTCTGGTTTGTTTAACATTTGTAGTGAAGTTGTCCACTATTTATTTTTGGAGGAGTTAGGGCGAGAAATCCCAGTTCTCTTTCACTTTCACTAGAATACGGGAGGAGTGGGGATGTTTCACCCCCAGAACAAAGATTGCTGAAAAAAAATTCATTTTTGTTTTGATTCAAACTTCGTCAAAAAGCAGAAAATTTTAGATACAAGCAAAAATATTGTGAGAATTTTCATTCTGGCAGAAAAGGCATTTCTCCCCATAAAAAGTACTTTGATTGACATGTGTCAACTAGGGTTAAATATTAATTGTTATTTAAGCAGTGCAGCCCTGGGGAGATATTCTTTCGGGGCCGATTACACACCACCACATTTCGCTTGATTTTGGAGTCTTTACAAGTCAGAATTGTGGTAGCATCTGAGTACAGCCTGCCAAGGTGGATGTTTTAAACCTTATCCAGCTTTCACAGACACAGAGACATGTAAGCATAATGTGCATATTAATATGCCAACAATAGATGGTTTCTGTCAGAATCGAGGTGGGTGTTGCTGACAAATGCATTCATTTTTGCCTCGTTCAAACACCCCTTTCCCCTTCCCAACACACACACTTATGATTTCTCAAGAGCTTTTTTTGCTTCCCCAACAGGTAATCATCATCAAGAGATCAGCTGTCTCTGTGTTTGGTTGCTGCTGCGATTAATCCGTAGGAAACATACACTACAAATTATATTAAGTACCAAGCACAATAAAACTTGCCAGGTAAACACTTCACTAGACAGCAGAAAGGTTTCATCCCAGCTGCCACTTCACAGTCTCCCAGTACATCACTAATAGAAGCGACTTGTAATGGTCTGGAACCACATCTCGGCATGATGGAGACTTCATAATGGAAAGGGATCTTGCACCCTAAATATTTTAATAAAACTAATTAACGAGACTCTGCCCTTTCAGGGCAATGGACATCCAAAGACCCCAAAACTCTTCAAACATCGAATAAACCTCACCACTGCCTTACTACATGGAGATACAGTGGCACAGAGAGATTAAACAGCCATTAAATGAGTCCGTTAGAGATCCTGGAACAGGACCCAGGAAACCTGATTCACAGTCCGATGTTCTGTAAACAATCCCGCCATCACCAATGTTCATCCCATTGTTCCTTTCTCTGAGCAATGTAATTTGACAAAACAATGGATGCGCACATTGCCAATAACATCTCCACACAGTTTGATATTTATTTAGTGTCTGTTTTCAGCAAACACAGAGAAGCTGGTAATTAGCCCAGGAACGGTTGGATCCAATGTAAAGACGGTCTTTCCACTCTAATAGGAATAATTAGAAGAAGTCAAACGCTTTTACAAGTTAAAGATGCTCACTCTTGAATATTCCACCGGGAATTAGGCTGGCTGGTGGGTGACCCCAGCCAGGACAAATGTCAGTTCAAAGAGGAAAAGGTCAGTTTCCTCTTCGTTTCGCAGTTCTCTTGAGGGGTAAATGCCAAGGTGTAAAAGAAACAAACAGAGCCCTGTGGCACTTTCAAAGACTAACAGATTTATTTATCGCATGAGCTTTCATGGGAGAAAATCCCACTTCATCTAACTGATAACAGCCTAATGTTCCAACTCTGAGCTGTGGCAATTGTCTTTCATAAGTGGTAAAACCCACAAAGCACAGTCAGTTAGGGGGAGAGCTGTTCTTCTGATCAGTTTGCAAAGCCCATTTCAATTAGTCTAGGTTCACGCAACTCCAAGAGCCTTAAAACACAAGAGTAAACTTCAAGGAAGGTGGGTGCAGTGTTACCACTTCACCTTCTGTGCTGCATGTACATCCCAGAATCCATGCTAACCAGTAAATCAACACGGCACTGTATTGTTCAATTTCCACACCCATCCCTGATTAAACCAGCCAATAAACACTGCATGTGCATCACACAAAAGGACTACACGGTATCTTTAATGTGGCCCTGCTGCGTGGAGATTGCCTACCGCTCTCCTTATACAGCCCCCTTTGAATGCCTGCAGTTGGTGGCATCTAGCATTTTGTTGGCCCAGAAAAAAAGGTGAAAGGAGTCACCTTGCAGTATAATAATTAAAAGTCTAAGGAATTTTCTTTTAGAATCTATTTTGTTTTTAAAATAAAACATACCCCACCTTGACATCAGAGACTGGACAGATTTAAATAGGGAAATTGTTAGGGCAGGATTGTTCCCTGCAGTATTTTGCTAGTACTGTGTCCCATCTACTTTTTAACATCTCAAGCAACAGGGACGTCTCCTCCTTTGCAACCTCCAACCCAAGAATAGTGACACAAACTAAACAAATGCTTAGTGTCTTGGACGTTCATGCTTCTGGGCTTTTGAAGTCCAGTCCTGCCCTCCACAGTGTAAAAGATATTTTCTTACAATATAGAAGCTGCCCGTTTACCAAAAAATACTTGCACAGTGCTGTTAACAGCAAAAGGGAGAGAGATATCCAGACGCCTACCCAGCTAAGATCTTTAGCTGCTATGTACCTAACACTGGAGTTTGCACGGTCTCTGATATTTAGTCTGTGTGCTACCTGTTTGATCACTGGTCTCAGTTGTCAAAATAAATCACATCACATTTCATTTTTTTTAGCAGCACCCTTTCCACTCCACAGAAAAAGAATAAAAAGCACTTCCCTCCCTGAATTGACACGAAAAGCATGATGTGTTACAAATGTGGCATCATGTTTTTGATAGCATCGGGAAAGGTTTTGATGCCAGCCACTCGCAGAACCGTCCAGCGGTACTTGCTAAATGTGCCCCCAAAGGTCACACAAAAACAAAAATACATTAGGAGGAGAACATCTCAACCTCACTCCCCAGTCCAGAAACTGGAAACCATCCTGATCTCAGTGATCTAGGTAGGTTCTTAGAAACCTCTGCAGACAATCCCCATGTGTAATTCAAACAAACAAACCCAGTACAATTCCACTGTGAAAATGCTGCATGCCCACCTTGCAAATTTAAGGCTCTTCACTTAATAGGGCAGATTCTCAGCTACACATTGGAGCTGTAACACTCCACCTCAGCTGAAGATCTGTTCTGTTGGGTCAACATTTCTGGGGGGGAGAAGATGGAGGGCAGAAAAAATGATCTGACAAACTGGGGAGCTGAAATCTTGTTTTGTTTTCCAGAGTGGCTTCTACTAGTTTGGGGCATTAAATGCATTAGATGGGTTATTCAAAATCTTCCAGGACCACAGTTTTAGACCCCATGTGGTACTTTCGTCACTGAAGAAACATCTCCTGGATTTTAAAAGGGATTAAAGATTTCGATAGATAACAAGAGTATCTAGTGTGCAAATTAAAACAAATAAATAAACCAGCATCTTAGAACAGATACAACCTCCCCTGCTTCACAGCACAAGCCAGCCATTGACTAATGAGATTTCCAGGAACTTTCCCTGGGGACAGACTACCCAGAACTGCCACTGCTTGGTTCCTTGCACCTTCCTCTGAAGCATCTGGACCGGGCCACCGCCAGCACCAGACTAGATGGCCCCCTGGTCTGACCCAGCCTGGCGCGTCCCGCCTTCATAGCACTGGGACTCAGGGCAAGCCTGGGACAGAAGTAGGTGGAAAGACAGAGAGAAGCTGGTTCATTGTCTCTCTCTCCCTCACTATCCTCCTTTGACTCCAGGGACTAAGCCGGGAAGCAAAAGACAATCCAGAGCAGCCCAAAGGCGGGGGGCTGTTAGGACACCCTAAAAGTTGGCTTCTCTCTGAGAAAGCAAATTCCCCGAGGCACCGGCCCTGGATTAAGAGACACACTGCACAGTTACCTCTGCCAGGCTGGACCCCAGAGCCCACTCCACCACGCGCAGAGGGGCCACGGGGCAGGGGGCGCTCTGGGCAATGGGGGCAGAGGGGCCATGGGGCAGGGAGGCGCTCTGGGCGATGGG
>ML685850.1:3607278-3651085 GCA_007922175.1 Pelusios castaneus | reverse complement strand
GGCGATGGGGGCAGAGGGGCGCTCTGGGCGATGGGGGCAGAGGGGCGATGGGGGCAGAGGGGCTATAGGGCGCTCAGGGGCTACAAAGAGCCCACCTGCAGTGGGTTTTGGCCACTCACCTGCCAGGACCAGCATGAGAAAGTAACAAGCCCCCTTCATCCTGGGCAAATCCGGCGGCGTCCCTCGTTCGCACCCTCGGGGCGGGGGTCCGGCCGGCTCTAAGGCGGGTCACTGCCCCTTGCAGCCCCTCTCGGCTCGGCTCGGCTCGGCACGGCACGGCTCAGCCCTGGTCCGGCTGGGGCATGGTCCCCGCTGCGAGCCCCGAGTCCAGACGAGCGGGATGGGCTGGCTGCCTTCCTCCTCCTCCTCCTCCAGCCCCGCGCCGGGGCGGCCCCGGCTGCTCCTGCAGATCGGCGCAGGGGGCGGCAGGCGGGGCCGGGGGCGCTGGGACGGTCGCCCCGACGGGGGCTCCGCGCTGGCTGCTCTCAGCTGCCGCTGCCGCTGCCGGCTGGGCTGGGACCAGATGGGAGAGTCTTAAAGGCGCAGGAGCGTAGCTCGTCCTCCCCCCCCCGCCCGCCCCGAGGCGCGGGCGCTTTGCTGTGCCCCCCCCCCCCAGTGGGGCAGCCTCCCTTTGCTCTGCGCCCCCTCCCCGCAAAGGTTTCCGCTCCTGCACACACAGCCAGGTCTCCTCCAGGGCTCCCAGCAGCTCCTGCTCTGAGATCTCCAGACCATGTCCTCCAAAAGACCCCTCCCCGCCGTACCCAGGAGCCCCCTCTCTGAGATCTCCGGCCCCTGTCCTCCAGGAGCCCCCCCTTATCCCTAGCTGCCCCCCTTTCTGAAATCTCTGTACCATGTCCTCCAGCACCCTCCTTTTCCCCAGGAGTCCCCGTCTCTGACATCTCCAGACTAGATCCTTCAGGAGCTCACCCCCTAATCCCCAGCAGCCCTCAGCCCGAGATCTCTGGACCATGTCCTCCAGGAGCCCCCTCTTGTCCGTAGCTGCCCCCCCTTTCTGAGATCTCTGGACCATGTCCTCCAGCACACTCTTTGTCCCCAACCAGCCCGCCCCCCCCCCCATCTATGAGATCTCCAGACCATATCCTCCAGGAGCCTCCCCTTGCCCCAGCAGCTCCCGTCTCTATAGCCCTCAGGCCATGTATTCCCTGATCTCCCCTCACATTTCTTCCCCATAAACTCCCATCAACATAACTCCCAGGCCACGTACTCCCTGAGTGCCCGTTTTCCCACCCCATCATCATGACTCCTTGGTCAAGGCTTCCTAGAGCCCCTTCACTGACTTCAACCTTGTGACATGCCCCCACATTCCTCTTCCCATCTTCTTTAGCTTCCTATGTTGATTCTCGTGGCTTTTAAGGTGACCTCCAAATAGGAAACAACAGTGCCTTTTCCCCAGAGTGCTCTAATGTACTCTTCATCCTCACCTCCGATAGTCCTTTACAATGCTGGGTCAGTAACATCCACCACCTCATTGCATAGCATGTACGGCTACATCACAGACAGAGCAGCCTAGGCACAGAAAGTTGAAGCGACTTGCCCAAGTTCACACAAGTCAGAGGTCACATCAGGACTAGAGTCAAACTCTCCTCATTCCCAGTTCAGTGTCCTACCCACTGGGCCATGCAGCCCTGTCTTTCCTTCTTTATGATTTAGCTTTAAAAACCTGGACTCCTTCTCGACCCCCGCTATTAAAAAAGGAACACCAGAAGCTTTAGGGACATTGAGGCATGTCTTTCCTCTTTGTGATGGAGGACTCCCTTGGGGAACCACAGATGTGTACTGGTAGCTTTCTTAGCACTCAAAGGATGGGTCAGGATGTGGGGTTGAACTTTTACACAGAGGCTTTTTCTCCCACCCATGTGCAAGTACTGGAGTTGCATGGGTGTTAATAAAATCAGGGCAACAAAATCCAAAGTCTGGGTCAAAGTCCCTACCTTCCCACTAGAACTGCTCAGGATTTTTCTCTGGTTTTTGTTTGTTTGTTTTTATTATTCCGTGATCAAATTAATTCTTCTCTGGGTCCTCCAGGCAAACCAGGGAAGCCATGTGAAAAACAGGGAAAAAATTAATTCAAAACACGCTTGCCAGGTCATCTACATCCACAGCATAAAAAAGCCAAACCAAGAGATCTTTCCCTGGAAGATCACCATTAAGTCCCATGCCAAGCCTTGCCCCTTTCTCCGTAGGACCACTACCACGCCTCCCTTCCGCATCTGGAACAAAGCTGCAAGATGCAGAGACCCTTTTCTGCTGCACCCTTTACACCAGTGGTTTTAAACCAGGTCAGGACCCAGCACTGGGTCTCGGAGCCTCAGGTACAGGGTCACGGCGCCCCCTACTGCTGGAGCCGACAGACTGCAATGCACTGCTCGGAGATGTAAGGGTCGTGGGCATAAATGATTTTTTTTTAACCGGGTCCCAAGAAAACAGTTTGAAAACCAGTGCTTTACACCATGCTCTGCTTCAGTGGAGCTAGCTGAGGCGGCCTGTTGGTATCTGAGGCTATGTCTACACTAGAAAAGTTGTCGACTTTATTAAGTCGACTGAACAAAAGTTGACTTAACTTTTCTAGTGTAGACATAGCCCCTTTTCGACCTTATTAAGTCGATTTAACACGTTAAGTCGACTTAATAAGGTCGATTTAGGCGCTAATCCCTGTCCACACTGGCTTAAGTCTACCTAATAAGAGTTGTTGACTTAAAACAAGGTGTTATTAAGTCAACTTAATTTTTCCTTAAGTCGACTTAAGGAAATGCTTACGTCAAATTAAGGAAAGCCCAGTGTGGACGTGGAGTAGTTTAGGTCGACTTAAGCCTCCTTAAATCGATCTAACTTGTAAGTGGAGACACACCCTAAGGCTATGTCTACACTACAGGCTCTGTTAAGTTGACTTAGAGCGTCCACACTAAACACTCCAGTCAACTGCCTGCGTCCACACTGGCAGGTGCTAGGTCGATGGAGGGGTGTTGTGGGGGCCTGGAGCTATGTTCCCACTGAGCTGCGGGTGCATGGTGGTGCAGGATCAGCTGCACACCCATGCAACTTGCACAGCCCGATCGCTGCCGTGTCCCTTCCCTTCTCCCCAGCCCCCAATCCCCACATCTCTTCTTTCTCCCCAGCCCCCGATCCCCACCGCATCCCTTCCCTTCTCCCCTGCCCCCAATCCCCGTGTCTCTTCCTTCTCCCCAGCCCCCAATCCCTGCTGCGTCTCTTCCTTCTCCCCAGCCCCTGATTCCACCGTATCTCTTCTCCCCAGCCCCCGATACCCCCCCCGGGTCCCTTCTCCCCATCCTGATCCCCCAACCGCAGCTCCCCTCCTCCCCAGCTGCGGCTCCCCTTCTCCCCAGCTGCAGCTCCCCTTCTTCCCAGCCGCAGCACTCCCCTTCACCCCAGCCGTGGCTCTCCCCTTCTCTCCAGCCCGATCTTCCCCGGCTGTGGCTCTCCTCTTCTCTCCAGCCCAACTCCAATTAGGTCAACTTAGGGCTATTTCCCGTCCACACCAGCTTTAAGTCGACCTAACAAGGTTGACTTAGGTGCGAAGGTGACCTTCAGAGGTGCAGTTATTAAGTCGACTTAAGGAAGCACACAGTGTGGACGCAGCATTCTGTAGGTCAACTCAAGCATCGTTAAGTCGACTTAAGGTGTAAGTGTAGACATACCCTAAGAGCATAGCCAGACCTGATCTTCTGGCAGGGCCTCTGGTTGACAGGGGTAGGACAGGGGAACAACTCAAACTTCCTGCTTCCAGTCACGTGCCTGGAAGGCAACTGGAGCCTCAGGCAGCTGGCTGATATGGGTGGGCTGGAAGCAGGAAGTTCAGGAAGCCAAGCAGCAAACCACTAGTGGAGAAAGCGCCACAGGTAGCTAAGTGGAGCCTGGGTGGGCCTGCTTTCAAAGTGGGTGGGCCCTGGCCCAGCCAGGCCCTCCCATAGCTATGTCCCTAGGTCTGTCTCTGCACTGAAGCAATGTCCTTTGGACAGCCCAGACGGCGGTGCTTTGGAGGAGACCCTTTCCAAAGGTTGCTGAAAGCATGCACTGGTTTGCTTTTCCTCTCACTTACCTTCCATCAATCAGGACAATGCGCCTGAAGCCAGCAGGGTTACACCAGACTCCTTATGTTGGTGGAGCAGAAAAATCGGGTGCGCAGCAGCACTTTTACACTAGCTCTTGCAAAGTGGATGCCAGCTAGGTAAAGCAATGCCACTCTCTCAAGCTGGTGTAAGGCATTAGACTTGCCTAGAGATGAACCTGAGCCATGACGGGCACTGAGTATTCCCAGAATCCAAGGTTCCTGGATCTGGTCTGGCCCATCACAGAGACAGCAGGAGGCTTAGGCTATGAACAGCACCCGTCAGGGGAATGAATTCAATGGCACTAAAGCACCATTGCCTCCTTCACAATAAGTTTGTGAGATGGGGGATGGGAAAAGTCCAGCATGGGACAAGACCCCAGATATGTCCCAACACTAAGGCGTTTCTTGTTCTTGCTTCTTGTCCTTTCCATAATTAAATGTGCTGGGGAAGCTAAACCCTTAGAAACAACCACCCAGAAGGGATGTGCTGCAAATATTGCTAAGTGAGAAGTCACTACTTCCTGCAGAGTTGTGTGAATTGGATTCTAGCACATATTTAACACCCCCACGGGTCCAGGAAGATCAGAGTAAAAAAAAAGGATTACCTGTTTGCTCCCCCTTACAGGGCAAATGGACCAAGAGATTGATCAGTCATGCCTAAAAAATAACACTGCATCATGTTAAACTAGTCGCATATAGTGATTCTCCACGACCCCTAGACAGAGCTGCTAGATTTAGCCATTCCAATGAAAGGAGGAATTGTTCAGGGTGGTCCGGGGAATGTACAATTAGGAGGAGTGGGATAAAAACAAAGGAAAAAAATGTCTGATGATAAGAAAAGAGCTCCTAGAGTGAAATCTATCAATGCCATTATTATTTGTGTCACAGGAAACCTAGGGGTCTCAGCTAAGGTGGGGGCCCAGTGTGCTGGGAGGTGAACATACTCACTATAAAAGACAGTTCCTCACTACATAAAAAAAAAGCAACCCACTGACCATATGCCTGTAGATGTCACCTACCACCCCACGCAGGGACCCGCATGGGATATCAGCAGCTACAACCCCTACTTGATGGGGACCCCACCCTGAAATCTTTCCCAAACCCTTTCTTCTGGCTTTCAAACAACCCCCGCCCCCCCATCTGGTCAACCTCATCACCAGAGGCACACTCCCCACAGAGCAACTCAAAACAGCATGGGACACAAAACCTGCAGTTTCAGAGCAACTGGTACCATGCCTATCACAGCATCTGGTGTACTTCTTCCAGGGCATCAGACACCCCAACAACACCGATGGGGATGAAACCTGACAGCCACTACACTCTTGAATGAGCTCACTAAGAAAACCAATAAAAGACAGAAACACCCTATCATCTGTGAGCGAACACTTTTCACAAAGCAATCACTCCGTATTGGACTGCTCAGTCCTTGTCATCAAAGGAAACCTGCACATCATCTTCAAGAGGCAAGCCTGGAAGTTTAAATTCATAACTTTGCTAGAACACTGAAAAGCATGGACGCAGTGGAGATTTATGACAGTTTGTAACCCACTCATCCTCCTTTGTCCTATGACAATAATGGTGTTTATTTCTCCACTTCGTCTTGAAGGGTCTCTTGCAACTCCTTCTGTTTACCAATCTGTTCCACCTTGCGTTTAGCTGTGATACACTGTGTGTACCTTTCCCAGAGCAGCCGAAGAACTCTGTATGGTTCGAAAGCTTGTCTCTTTCACCAGCAGAAGCCGATCCAATAAAAGATGTTCCCTCATCTAGCTTGTCTCTCTAATATCCTGGGGCCAACACTATAAACTACAATCTTGAAAACAGACAAAAGAAGTTGGACAATCAAATGAGGAAGTGAAGCACAGAGAGATTGACCGGCTTGCTCAAGGTCACACAGGAAATTTGCAGAAGAATTAGAATGGAATCCAGGTCACACTGGTGTCCCTTCTTCCTTTATTGAATAGTGCTACGGGTACAGAAATGGTGGGAGCCCCTTGGCTTGTGACAGACAGATGTACTGAGAGGGACAGCCTGCGCTGGCTAAGGACCTAGGACACAGAAGTTAGTGATCTAAGACACCTTTTCATAGACAAAGCTGCAGGCAAAATTTGGGGGAGGGGAGGAGAGTGTGAAAATCTCTGCAGAGTCCCAAAGCCTGGGTTCCAGCGTGAGCCCAAATGCTACCCAACAGTTTTTCAGTCCAACAGCCCGAGCCCCGTGAGTGAACCCCAGTCAGCTGATCCCAGCATGCCATGGGGTTTTTATCCCCGAGTCGACATACTTTAGGGTAGACACATTGATCGACAGGACTGTAAAAGAGTGGGCTTATCTTCCACACAGTGCTTGCACTTGAATTGTTTCCGGACCAGACTTCAGGAGCTGCTCAGACAATTCTGGAAAGTGGGAAATCTGGGCAAAAACAGGGAGGAAAACATCTCCCCCCCCCCCAATCTTTTATTTTGGTATCCACTCTGCTAACTTCTTTGATATTCAGAGCTGTTGAGCACTAGCCCATCCTATCGGCTTTACTTGGCGTCAGACACTGAACCACCTTTGAGGATCTAGACCTCAAAAAATCAGGCCCAGACTTTGTTATGTGCAGTAGAACCTCTGAGTTACGAACACCTCAGGAATAGAGGTTTTTGGTAACTCTGAACAAAACGTTATGGGTTGTTTTTTTCCCCCAAAGTTTACAACTGAAAATTGAGTTAATATAGCTTTGAAACTTTACTATGCAATAGAAAAATACTGCTTTTTTTTTATCCACTTTGGTTTATATGAAATAAACACCAAAACAGTTCCCCTATCTTGTCAAATCTTTTTTTTTTTCTTTATTTACTTTCCTGTTTTTAGTGGCTTATATTTAACACAGTAATGTACTGTATTTATTTTTTTCTTGGTCTCTGCTGCCTGATTGCTTGATTCCAGTACCAAATACGGTGTGCAGTGGATCAGTCGCTTTATAACTCTGAGGTTCAGGTTCTACTGTCCAACCATGATTGAGGACAGGCGAGATGAGGGCAAATGATCTTTTCTGAGGGCTTGTCTACACTACAGAATGTTGTTGACAGAAAAGTGGAGATGTACACACGGAAACGCTCCTCACATCGATGTAACTCCCCTGCTTGGCCAACATCATAAAACCACCTCAGTGAGAGGTGTAGAGCTTATGTAGGGTCAGAGGCGGCCTTTGGCTATTGAGGGCCCTAGGCGAAGGCCCATTGTGGGACCCCCCATAGGCCCACGGGGGCCCCCCTCTGTGGCCCCACTCCCCCCTCTGTGGCCCCACTCCCCCATCACCACCCTGCCCTCCCTACTGCCCCAGCTCCCTACCCCATGGCCCTGGCCCCCGGAGCTCAGCTCCTCCTCCTGCTGCTGACCAAATGTGGCAGATGTGGCTTTTGGGGTGAGCGATGGGGCCCCAGGCTTCCGCTTGCTTCGCCTACCCCAAAAGCCGCCTCTGTGTAGGATGGCGCAGTGTTAACATACACATTGCATTCCCTACATTGGCTGGTGGCTAACCTATCTTTGTAGTGTAGACCAGGCCTGAGTTAGGCAACAAGCGGAGTTTTCGGTGGGCTATTCAGTCTGTTTCAAAAGACAGGTCTACACCGGGAACGTATATTGGCATAGCTATGTCTCATAGGGGTGTGAATAACCCCGAGATACACAGCTAAACTGACCTAATCCCCAGTGTAGACAGAACAGAACTGATGGAAGAATTCTCCTGTCGACTCCACTGCTTTTTGGGGAGGAGGGTTTCTGACACCAATGAAAGAATTGCACCTGTCGCCGTAGGTGGTGTCCACACTGAAGCACTACATTACTGCAGCTGTGCCACGGGAACAGTTTAAGTGTAGACCTACCCTAGGAGTGGAAATGTGTGTGTGTGTGGAGCACAGAAATGTGGAAAATCTGCAAAAGCAATACGCAGAAGGAAGCAAGAAGTTACCATGTGCTGGCTGCCCAAAAGTACTTGGCGGCAGAGAGCTTCTTGTATTTATTGTTTTTATATATGTATTTTTCCCCTTTCCCCTCATTTTCTTGGAAAAAAAAGTCTAATGGAGCGAGATGGATAATAACATGCACAGACCTTGACCACATCATGGAGTGGAATCGGATCCTTTGATTAATGAATCCTAAAGAGCTTCCAGTGCTCAGGTCAGCATGGCAAGTGAATCCAGAGGCGAAACATAAGGACCCTTGTGGGAATGAGCGAGGCGCATTTGGTGCAAAGATCTGAGCCGGGATGAAAACTAAGAAGGTTGTTTGACAAACCTTCCCCAGGCTCAGCTCCCATTGACGTCATTAAGTGAAGAGTGGGTAAGGAGGGAAGAAGTTGGCTGGACATGTTAAAGCATGAAGCGTGAGGCTGGATTGAACAGAGAAGGGGGGCTGGAGTCAGTCTGAGTTCAGAGCAATGTACTTTAAAGCATATAAGTGCAGCACAGAATGTGAATGTGGTTTGATGTCTATTAGGCAGGGCTCACCCCTGATTATTACCCCAATCCCTGTGATGATGGCACTTGTGTTCTGTGCACTTATTGCTGGAAGGACCTTTATTTGGCCCCCATTAAAAGGGACAGGGAGAAAGGGTTTGGAATTTGTGGGACTGGAGTAGCAATTTCAAAGTTAAGATGGTAAAGGCCACTGCCTTTGTAGCTTTGATGCTACTTCCCCCTTTTACCTGCTAGACCGTAGAGCCAATCTAAGAAGGTTCCTAGCTCTTACATGGAGTTTTCCAGATGGGGAAATTGAGGCACAGAGACTTGCCCTAAGTCACACAGCAGGTCAGTACCAGAGCTGGGACCGGAATTGAGGTCTCTGAGCCCAGCACTCCCTACTCATTAAGGTCACTTCTTCATGGGTATGAGGTCTCTTGCCAGGGTTTCAGGCTTTCAGAAACATCATCTAATGTTGAACTGCCACCACTAACTTAACAACTCATTCTAGGCCCCCCAGAATTGAAGCATTAGCTGGGCCTTCAGGAAACCTATTTCACAGAGGCATATTGAACAGTGCTGTGTGGATGTGACCCAAGAATCACTTAATACTGGCTGGCTAGGGAGTTACAGGGGTCTCCTTATTCTGGTCTGTACATTCTGGCTCCCCAAAGAACGTCGTGGGGCATCTCAAATGCAAGCCAGTGTCACACTGGCCATCAATATCATTGTGAAATGTATGTACAGACGCTATGTAGGGAGTTACGTATCTAGGGGAAATATAGTCTTAAAATCTGTATCAAGATTAGTCATCCGTAGAGCCCTGAGCCAATACAAACATGTGGATCTGCACCCAGTCTACCTCTGCTGGAATAAACTTTCACCCGACCTGCAATCCACTCTCCCTCTTTTAGATTGAAGCACGTCTGCACATCAGCTGTTTTGGCCCCAACAGCTCTTGAGTCCCTGACACCTAAAACAGCTGATGAGCTCTACCCTACCACCTAACACCTGATCAACCCCCTGCCCTACACACACACCTAATAGCTGATTGGATGTTCAGCCCTGACCTGCAAATAGTTGGTCAGCTGGTGAGCCCTCCTGGCTGCCCATTATTTCCTCTTTCTATCTCTCTGTTTACATGTAAATTATATGTTGTCCCACTCACAGTGGCTCCTCTCTCACCAGTCTGAACTGAATGCAGGATGATAAATTGGGAGGACGTCAGAGAAAAAAACCAACAGGAAGACAAAAGCAGTGGGAAGGATCCTATCTAGAGGCATTCGTCAAAGTTTTGTGCCACTCTTTTTGGGAGACAAAGGAGACATCCAAGAAGCAGGAGAAGTCCTCCCCATCATTGAGGAAGAAAAAGGACCGTGCTTTCGCTTCATGAAAAAAGGGAGGGCTAAAGGGAACTTTGGCTGAGATAAGCTTCCTTCGACAAGAGAGTGAAAGTTTAGACTCTAGAAAGTATGTTATGATTTTGGTTTACACTTGTTTCCAATTTTCCTATTCACTATTACTTGAATTTCTATTGTTTAACAATAAACTTACTCTTGTTCTCACTCTACGCAGATGTCTGTGCAGAGCTGTTTAGCCCAGTGCTGGCTCTGAGTTGACTCTTACAAGGTGGTGTGCTTTGCTCCCGTGGAAGTAGAAGGTCTGGTAATTCTGAGTGGCCAGTGGATAAAGACTGGATACTGCAGAGAATGATCCAGGGACTCAGGGGCTGGTGTGTGCCTCTCGCTACGGCTATATCTACACCTGATAATTTAAGACGACTTAGCATGTCCACACTCAAAAATTAGGTCGACTTAGAGGGGACCCTGCCAAATCAACCTAGAGCGTCCACACTGGACGCCTAGGTGAACTTGTAGGGGCTAGGGGGACCTGGGACAGGTCCACGGTGGCGGGGAGGCACCCCTTGCCAAGTGCCAGGGGGCTCAGCCTTTGCCCCATTGTACCTTGGTACAATGGGGGCTGAGCCTGACAGGGACCCTGGCAGGGTATAGGAGCAGGGTGGAGCCGGGTACGCCAGGCTGTGGCTGTGCCAGCCACCCTGGCAGGGAGGGCAGTGGGGAAGCCCTAAAGCCCCCTAAGTCGACTTAAAGTCGACTTAGGGCTACTCCACGTCCACACTGGCTGAGTCGACTTTCTAAAGTCGACTTAGCCAGAAAAATCGACTTAAAAGGAGGTTTAACAAAGTCCATTTTAATTTTAAATGTAGCGTGGACACAGATTAAATTAAGTCGATTTAAGCAAGCTTAAGTCGACTTAATTTGTAAGTGTAGACGCAGCCCACGTGTGCAGAGAGTGAAAGGCCGGGGGAGGAGCCTGGAAGGCAGTGCTCAGACTACTAGATGCTGTACCCCTGGGGAGCGTCGGAGCAGATAAAATAAAAGTTACTTGCTACTGCATATGAATAAACCAGCTTCCAGCTGCTCTGCAAAATCTCCACAAAGATCCTAGTTTTAGGAAGCAGTCCAGGGCATCTGACAGCCTGCAGGTGAGGAGGTGCTTCAGGTTTCATAACTTACATACGCTACATAGAAGCTTTGCATTGACTCCAGAAGAGGGTCCAAGATCCCTATATCCTAGAATCTTTGCTGCGCGTCTGGAGCCAAGCACCTTCTGCAAGGCTCTGGTTGCTGTCTTTTTCACAGAAAGTCATGTGAGGACCACAATACCTTGCAGAACTGGTCCACAACTATACAAAGGAATCACTTCACCCGCAACTGACATGCAGCCACCTCTGGGGCAGGATACAACAGCTGTTAAACAGCATACTAGGTAATAAATTTGGCCAGGCAGTGAGGAAAGGGGGATGGAGATTGCAGGAATAGAATTACCTAGCTAAGAACATAGCCAGAAAACTGATACCCGTAATTAGCAAAAAGTGACAAGGAATTTTTCTTCATAGCAAATTGTCATGGATCTTAGTGTTAACATTATTGCACGTTCACTGCAGGAAATTGTTCCTGCATGACAAACGACAGGAGGGACCTGAGGCAAAAGTTATAAGCACCCTAGCAAAACCTTGTGGTGCACATTTTTCAAAACTGTCCAGTGATTTTTAGAGCTTACGTTTTCGGGTGCCCCAAAAATGGGACAGTTTCGGGACAGGCAAAAGTTGTGGGACACCAAATTACAAGAACAGCTGCTCATCAGCTCAGCTATCACATAGTCTCTGCCCAGACTTCAGGATGTTGAGATGAAACCATTCCCCCTAAATTCACTGAAGAACTGCAAACCACCTTGTCAATAATAGCGACAGTTCAAGCACATAGCTTGATGAACTTTCTACCGGCTGCAGGAGCCTTGATAAGTCTGGGGGGAAATTCCCTTATGTTACCTTTCATCTCTAAACGTAACCCTTTCATTTGCTTTTATCTGTCATTTGCTTATCACTTGCTTCATCTATAAACTGAACACTTTCATTGGCTCCATGTTTACCAAATCATGTGCCCTAATTTAAAAACAGAGACATTTGTAAAAGGAGTTTCATAGATTTTTAGTTTTTTTGCTGATTTCTTTTTTGTAATGAAAACACAATTGACTTTTTATTTGTTGACATGCTTTCCCTCCTCTCCCCCCATTCTCTTTTTTAAACAACATTCTTTCGTTCACTTTTAAGCCTGGTTGTAGAAGCAGGAAAGCAGAATCCAGCCCACTCAGCTTGCATTTGAAACAGAATTTGTAAGTGGGGTTTATTACTTCTATTGCACCGAGCGTATGAGAGCTACTTTTCAGATCGGCAGGAAGACGTAGTCCTTCTACGATGTGCTAACACAGCAGGCAGGCTGCATTGCCAGTATTTTGAGAGGCAACGTGATCTAGCTGATAGGACACTGCTCAGGCCATTGGGGCAATGTGGGTTTCAGTCTTGCAGGACCTCAGACAAAACATTTCCCTTCTGTTTCCCCTCTCACCTTGTGTAGGCAGACTATAGGCTTTTTGGGAGCAAGATGTTCTCATGTGTTTGAGTGGTGTCTGGTCCAATGTTTCCCTGAGCTCACTTGAGCCATGGCTGCAGTGTGTATTTCAAATCACATGTACTCTGGAGATCCTCAATCTTTCTTCCAGTGGTGAAAGGCCCTCTAGGAAGGTTAGGCTTCGCCCCGTCCTGGAAATTTCAAATACGTTTTTCTTTATGTAAACTAGAGTCCCGATGGAAAGGTCGGGAGACCCAAGTGCTGTGTTTCTCCCCAGGCACAGGGAGCTGAATTAGAAATGACTGGCTCAACCCAGTCCCAGATGGGACCTCTCAGGGAGCAAGAGAGGAGTGGTCAGTCACCCACCCCGTGAGGAGTGTCTCAGGCACAAACTATGCCTCACTACCTTACCCAGTGACGTTGGAATGAATCAGGTCACGGTCCCCCTTCTCCTGGGACGTCTTCAGGCGCTCGCCTTTGCTAAGAGAGTGAGAAGCAACTCAAATGACATCAGTGGAGTTACAGAAAGGGGGATTTTGTCTGGCTGCAACACATCCTGCACCTTGGAAATCAAAGAGGTGTGCAATCAGGCCGTGACATTAGGGCAAATGATGAAACACTCATGGGGGGCATCTACACTTAGAAATTAAGTCGACTTAATTTAATCCGCCTCTACACTACACTTTCCTTAAGTCGACTTAAGCAAGCTGCTTAAGTCGACTTAAGGAAAATAAAGTTGACAATGAAAATTAAGTCGACTTTATTAAACCTACTGTTAATTTGACTTTAGGTTTAAGTCGACTTCCTAAAGTTGACTTAAGCCAGTGTAGACCTGGAGTAGCCCTAAGTCAACTTAAAGTCGACTTAGTGCTCTCTAGGACTCCCCCACTGCCCTCCCTGCTGGGGCAGGGGGGGCACAGGGAGAGCCTGGCGTGCCCCCCCCAAAGGGCAGAGCAGAGCCCTGTCCACCCTGCCCCTATGCCCTGCTAGAGTCCCTGTCCCCCTTTGTCCCATTGTACCCAGGTATAATGGGGCAAAGGCTGAGCCCCCTGGCACTGTGCAAGGGGTGCCCCCCTGCCACCATGGACCTGTCCAAGGTCCCCCTAGCCCCTAGAAGTTGACCTAGGTGTCCAGTGTGGATGCTCTAGGTCAACTTTGTAAGTTCTCCCCTAAGTCGACTTAAAATTTAAGTGTAGACATGCTAAGTCAACTTAGCTAAAGTCGACTTAAGTTACCAGTGTAGACATAGCCATGGTGTTTGACACCTCTCTGGATACGACCCTACAGCTGCATCACTGCAGTGCCTCCGCGCAGACATCACCTATGCTCTCCGGAGGGGGTCACCTGTCGGCACAGGTAAGCTGCTTCTCTGAGAGGCAGGAGCTAGGTTGACCGAAGAATTCTTCCTTCAACTTAGCGCTGGCCACCCGGGGACTCAGGCGGGTTTAACTAAGCCACTCAGGAGTGTGGTTTTATTCACACCCCCGATGGATGTAGTGTTTGAAGCGTAGGCAAACACGAAGTGAATTGCCCAGGAAGTCTGTGGCAGAACAGGGAACTGAAGCAATCGAGATCGCTCTGCTCCCCCGTGACTGGCTAGACCACTGGGCCATTCTTCTTCTCCCCAGTTCTGCTTCATTAAGGCTTCAGGATTTAGACTCAAATTTGGGCTCAGGATTTAGCCTAACACCTGGCTGATGCGTCAACGCGCCAAGCCGCAGATGGGCCAAACTTCACAAAACATTCAGGTGTTGCGGCAGGGCTCAGCGGTTGGTCAGCAGTTATCCAGCTATGCGCCCACCAGATCCTTGGCTTCCGAGCCCAGGCAGCGGAGAGTCGTGGAAAAGCGCTGCGCTGTGGTCCACCGGCCTGAGAAGACGTGCGTGAATATTCACTGCCGCACGGGAATGGGGACTCGGCCTTTGCCTTGGCAAGTGAGTTTGGCTCTGCCTTTTTGCACTTCTGGCTGACCCCTCTGTGCAAACACACAGTGAGTAACCCTATCCCCCCATACACGCAGGGATTTCCCAGGGGTCTGCACGCTGCCTCTTGTTCTGGAATCAGTAACAGGAGACAAACCTTCCTTTGTAGCACTGGCTTACGGAGCGTGAGGGCCAACTGGCATGTCAGTCAGAAAACGACTTTGGAGGAAAAGTGCTATTTATGAGCAAAGATCTCAAAGTGTTGCACAAAATTAAAGCAAGCAAAGGTTACTACGCCTGTATTTTAGATGGGGAAACCGAGACACTCCGACAATAAATGACACGCTCCAAACAACACAGTAACAGATTGGGCCTGAAGAGCTTATACTGTTACCCCTAGACCATGTTGCTGCTCCATGATGCAAGAATATACCACAGGTGCGGCTGCTTTCAAGAAAATCTTTTCTTAAATTCAGTGTTGCTCGACAGGGACTGGAAACTGCTGTGTATCATATCTACCATACCAGAAAGCAGGAGCCGTCCATGGGTGAGCTGATAGTACCAAAAATCCTATGAGAAAGTGTGACTGAGCAAACTGTCAAAAGTTTCTCTCTCTCACAGCAGAAGTTGGTCTAATAACAGATACGATCTCACCTCACCCACCTTACCTTTTCCAGAGAACCTCAATCTGCTAGTTGGAAATTTTTACGCCACTCATCAGAATTTGTCAGTTGCTGAAAACCAAAATGTGAATTTTTCGGTTCTTGATGAAAATCCTGCCTTTTTTTTTTTTTAATGCCAATTTTCTGTGACAATGTCTGTTTTCACAGAAAGTTTTTTTCATTAAAAAAATAACATTTTCAAATAAAACATTTCAGCCAGCTCTCATGCACACTGGCCGATAGAGTGTCTCTATGTGTTGAAAATTGTTTATTTACAGTTTCAATTCTTCAGTTTTTGGCAACTAAGCTCAAAATTTTTCTTTATTGATAAATAAAGAAAGTTTTTTAAATTGAGTTTGTGCCCACTCTGTTTTCACAGCTTTATAATGGATAAAACAAGAGGAAATGGCTTTTAATTGTAAAGGACTTTCTTTTGGTTAAATCATCTACTGCATTATACATATCTGGTCCTCCCAGCTTTGCTAGAGTATTTCTCGCCTACTTGTCTTCATCTTTGCGCCTACTTAACTCACGTTTTTTCTAACAAAACTAATTTACTTAGTGCCACACTGAATGGATATGGCTTATTAATTATTATTATTATTATTATGGCAATGTATGGAGATTGCTGAGTATGTTACAGCCTTGACTACCAGCAGTGGCTGTTTCAGCCTCACCATTGAAGTTCCTGCCTCAATATCCAGAGCTCCCAGGACTGTATTCCACTTCTGACAATCCATCAAAGAGCACAACATTACACTGTGCACAATCCCAGTATTGTTTTGTTTTGCAAATCAGCTGCAGGGCCTCAGTTTCCCGATCTGTAAAATGGAAACAATAATAGGACCTTACACCTCATGCAGTTGCGTGATTCATTCGTGGTGAAGTGCTTTGAAATCATTGAAGGGGAGCTGCTGTGGAGTCCAATAAATTGCACCTGAGTTGAGGATATGTGGCTTGTATGCCCGTCCGTGCTGCTGTGTAACATGAGGGAAGTCATTTTGCCTTTCTTTCCCCATCTTCTCCCCCTTGCATATTTAGATTGCAAGCAGGGCCGCTCTCTTAACAGGTGTTCAAACAAGATCTACCATGGTAAGGCTTTGATCAAAACTGAGGCTTCTAGATGCTACAGTAATAGAAATATGTATTAATACTAAAAGGGCAAAGTGTAACTACCGGGTGCTTAGCTGCCTCTTGAGTTTCCTCCATCACTTGTTAAGGCTGTCATACTGTGACATTGAAACCTGAGAAACAGAAAGTGGATTCTTTGGAATGCTCATTTAAACCCCATTTACAAGGTCTACATACGCTCAATCATCTTAACAGCATGGCTGCCTGGAACCAAGTCCGAGGCGGAGGTGGGCGGGGAAGTTGGGGCTGCTGTGAAAACCAGAGACACTGTCAGAAGAAAGTTACGATGATAATGGAGAAAGCAGAGCAGGCCGGGCCCTCTGAAAATGTATTATGGAGGCAAGGAGAAATGATGAGCTGTTAAGTCAATATGTCTTATTTGTTTCTACTCCCAGAGGCAGATTTTATGAAGAAAAAATCAGCAGGGAAAAAGAGAACTTACGCACAGAGGGGAATTCTCCTCCCTGGCATGGAAAACAGTAGGGGACAATTGGTTAATGTTATTCTCAGAAGTACTTTCACTCTTCTGGTTAATTGGGAAGGAGAGCTGAAAGCTCAGGGGAGGTGTGGGGGGGGGGGGAGAAGGGGGTGGAACCAATTAACAACAGGAAAAGCTGTACCAGACCCTTGCATTTCGTCTTTCCCCCTACTGCCCCTCAAACTTCGCAATGACATCTTTAATTCCCCCACTGTCTCTACCTAGGCTGATTGGCTAGGCTCAGGAGCCGTCGGTCCCTGGCCTGTGTCTCCCCACCACCCTTACTGTGACTCTCCAACCAGTTTTGGCCCCGTAACCCTTCTGCCAGGCAGCAGCAAAGAGCTGGGTTCGGCATTTAGGGGTTCCTATCAATGATATACAACACAAAACCAGCTTGAGCCCCCACCCGGTCTCCTGGACAATCACGCGCTACCCCCAGAGTGTCCTAAAAGGCAAAATGTCCCCTCTTGCAAGCACAGGGTCTGAATGTAGAAGGGAAATCTTTTAATAAAAGGAGGGAAATGTCCAAACAGCACTGGTTTGGGAAAACATAACATAATGAGCAGAACCCACCCCATGCCAATGTACGTGGGGCATGTTCCTCACTCCTCCCTTTCCACTTTCCCCTCTACTGACCATTGTAGTTCCACTGTCCACCTTTCGTTTGGGGGGCTCAGCCAGTCTCCTCATTCAGGCTCTTGCCAAATACAGGCGTGACCCAGCCCACTCTGTGGCTGCCTCCTGCCACCTCTGGGCCTCACCGAGTCCCCATCTCCTAGCTCCTGCCATCTGCTAACTCCTGCTGTCTGCTGGCACCAACCACTCATGGCTCTCACCATCTGCTGGTCCCCTGCAGGCATCCACCACTGCTGGCTTCTCTCTGCTGGTTGTCAGTCAAGGTTTCCCAGTTTCTCTAGTGATTTCAGCTCTTAAAGAATTTCAGCTCATGGGAAAACCTTTCTGCTGACACAGGAACAATGTCCCTGCTATGGAACAGAAGACTCCAAAATGAATCCTTAACACTACCTTTTGACAATGGGAAGAGGGGGTCAATCCATGCCTGATGGCAGCCCTTTGTTAGGACTAGTGCAATCTCAGCAGAAGCCCCCCCCCCCCACACCCCAAAACCCCTCCCTGCTGCCTTACAATACCGTAGTATACATCTGCCACCACTCTGAGTTCTGTTTAGATGAGAGTGAATTTTTCATCTGAAGAAGCTAAACATTTGTTCATACAATCGAAAGACAACATTTCATTTTCCCTTGCAGTTAACACAAAACCAGCCATATTAATCATTCCCCATCATGCCCAGCACTTGGGTGGGTTTATCTATATACACTGAAATTAGCCTAAGTACTTAATTGGACCCATGCAAATACAAAGCCCGTGCAAATAAGGTGCCCCTCTGCCAGATGACTGAGCAGGGGGAGTGCCCTCAGATGGTCAGACCTTGCTTATATCTATGAATTAAATTCAACCAAAGTGTTACGCCACTTGCGGGGATGGTGTCCCGGGTCGACTTACAGTGGTGCTTACTTCGACTTTATAGCCGCACAAATGGAGATGCAGGCTGTAAAGGGTTGATGTAAGTCGCATTATGTTGACCTGTGCTCTCAGAGTAGAGAAGACCAATGTGGCCCAGCTCATAGCCTCATTCTGAGACTGTCCAATCAGCCAAGGCCTCATTCTGAGGTCCTCCAATCAGCCAAAGCCTCATTCTCCTACATAATTCTGCATAATCCATAATTGGATCTCATTCCCTCTTCTGCCACTCCTTAATAGGTATCAGTCTCACATCCTCCATCTCTACCACTCTCTAACCATTGTTGGCCTCATATACCATGATGCTCCATTGAGACCTTGGACACATTCCTTTCCATTCTCCAGGAAGTCCTCAACCTCAGCCTGTCCTTATCTGAACACAATCCCACTGAAAAACCCATTGCAAGGCATCAGTTTTTACCTCTCAACATCAGATTGGATCTGGCTGCTGTTGAATTAGGTCCAGGGCCTCCAGGACATGTAGTGCATGGTGGGATACATCATACTAGAGCCCATAAAAATACTCCACTGCTGAGCCTCACACAGAGAACCTTAGGCTATGTCTACACTAGCAAAGTTAAGCTGACTTTGTTAAGTCGACTTAACAAGGTCGACTTGAAGTCGATTTAAAGTCGACCTTGTTAAGTCGACCCAACAGAGTGGCAATACCTTAAATTGACTTAATAAAGTCGATTTAGCACTAATCCCTGTCCACACAGGCTTTAAGTAGACTTAAGAAGTTGACTTAAGGCTTAAGTCGACCTCAGAGGAGGTGTTATTAAATCGACTTAAGCTCTTATTAAGTCAACTTAAGGTAGGGCTTCAGTCGACTTAATAAAAGCCCAGTGTGGACGCAGCTTTGTTTAGGTCAACTTAAGTCTCCTTAAGTCGACCTATCTTGCCAGAGTAGACGTACCCTTACAGACAACAGTTATGAGGGGAGAAGGGAGGTAGCGTAGGTTCAGAGGAATTAGAGACCTCAACCGGAGCATTGAAGGCAGTTTTTCAGAAATAAAAGGGCAGCCTGCAAGACATGGAACTGAGGGCTGGTAGAAGGGATGGAGGAGCAGAAAAAGGAGCCAAAATACATTTAGGTGGCCATCCAAACCACCAACCCTCTCTAGGTCTCACCTCCCACCCCCCTGCCACTAACGAAAAGCTGGCTGGGGCTGCTGGTTGCAATTTTTCGTATGAAATATTTTCTTTAAAAATGGATTCCCCCATCTTTTTGAACAAAATGAAAATGATCCTTTGGCTCAGATTTTAGGGAGAGGGGTTAAAAAATTCAGCATCTTTTTTTAAAAAAAAATCCTCCCCCCCCCCCTTCCCCGTCCTCTCCCTCCTCGCACACTTTTCCAGTGAGAGGAAAAAAAGGAGAAATGAAGAAAAAAGAAAAAAGGAGAGGAACCTGAACAACTGGCTTTCAACACCCCCCACCCCACTTCTTCATTGATGTGAAAGACCAAAACATCCCACTAGAAATTTCATGAAAAACAAAGAGGCGCTGAAATGAGGGTGACACAGGAATTTATACAGAACAGCATTTTTCTGCCAGCTGTCGTGGCTTATCACCCAGGCAAGCAGTTCTGCTCCACATGCTGATGGCGGTAAAGTTTTCCTGTTTGTTCCCATAGCCACTCTGCTTCTGCACCATTGCTGGCAAGCTCATTGTAATTGCCATAATCTGTCGCCTATTAAATCTGATAGCTCTATTATCAGTGTTAATAACAGCTAATTAGCAAGGCAGCAACAGGGGACTGTTCTTCCGAAGTGAAGGTATTTGTCCCTACTTCACAAAACTCTGTACCAGAGCTGAAAAAAAGCACACACCATTTTAAGGGCACAGACACACCGTCGCTTTTAGCAGAGGTAAATGAAGGGAAAGGGGCCCAGACTTTGACTTCTGCAAGAGTGCCTGCTTCGCAAAGAAACGTCACAGGAAAGGAGTCACAAAGACACAGGGCCAGTTTCTACTTAAAATGCTGCATCGTCGCAGCTGAACTGTGGCTGTGCTGTATGCCCTTGTCTAACCTAGAAAAATAAGTCGATATAAGATACGTCAGCCTTCATCAGCTGCTATAATTATTGCACCGGTGGATGTCCACGCTGCTGTCCTTGCATTGGTGGAGTGTGTCCTCTCACTGGCTGTGTCTACACTTGGCCGACTAAGTCGGCTTAGCATGTCCACACACTAAAATTAAGTCGACTTAAAGGGGACCCTGCCAAATCGACTTAGAGCATCCACACTGGATGCCTAAGTCGACTTGTAGGGGCTAGGTGGACCTGGGACAGGTCCGCGGTGGCAGGGGGGGCACCTCTTGCCAAGGGGCTCAGCATTTGCTCCATCAAACCTGGGTACAATGGGGGCTGAGCAGGACAGGGACACTGGCAGGGCACAGGAGCAGGGTGGGCAGGGCTCTGTCCTGCCCTGTGGGGAGGGGGGTAGGCCAGGCTTTGCCTGTGCCAGCCACCCTGGCAGGGAGGGCAGTGGGGGAGCACTGAAGCCCTTTAAATTGACTTAGGGCTAATCTGTGTCCACACTGGCTAAGTCGACTTAAAACGAGGTTTAGTAAAGTCGACTTTAATTTTCCTTAAATCGACTTAAGCTGCTGCTTAAATCGACTTAAGGAAAATGTAGTGTGGACGCAGATTAAATTAAGTCGATTTAAGCAAGCTTAAATCAACTTAATTTGTAAGTGTAGACGCACCCACAGAGCACTTCCACTGACCTAAGGGACAGTGTGGGGGAAGCTGAGAGAGGGACTTCAGGCTCCCTGTTGGCTACCCTCTTCCTCCTCCACACTCTCTCCCTGGTCCCAGCTAGGAGCGGAAGACAGTTGTGCAGGGTCTTCACCCTTCCCCATTTCAGCTGCCCATCGGGTGGCAGCCACCCACATCCCACCCTGTCCTGGCTCTGAGCTGGGAGCTGGGCTCCAGCCGCCCACGACTTGCCTGCTCCCGGGTGCAAACAGCATGCAGTGGCCAGAGCTTTCCGCCAAGCTCCCAGTCAGGAGCAGGAACCAGCCACCCCGGCTTTATTGTCAATTTCACTGCTTCATTGGAGCGGTGAAATTAACAAGAATGACAGCCCCTGATGCAGTCTCTACACACGCACTGCGTCACCCTAGCTATGCCGACAAAAGAGACACTGCTTATCAAGATGGTTTTATTTTGTCAAAAAAAGAGGGCACTTTTGTCGGCAGCAGGGTGTACAGCAGCATTGTTTCGTCAACTAAAGTTGATTTTTGTCAGCAAAATGCTCTAGCGTAGATCAGGCCTAAGACAATGGGAGAGACCTCTCCCGTTGGCAAAGTGAATCCACCTCCATGACAGCCCTGTCTATACTGGGGGCAAGGTTGGGGTAATGATGTCACACAGGGTGTGGATTTTTCACACCTCTGAGTGACATAATTATACTGCTAGAGGTCAGTGGCATAGACCAGATGGTAGAAGTCAGCTAGTTACAGGGAACGAATGAAAAGCACAGAAGTGGGGTTGGAGAGACAATGCAAGAGGGGACTCTGAGCAGAGAATTCCAGACAGCAGCACAGCTCAGAGAAGAGATCAACGGAGTAAGTAGATGGTGCCCAATGGAACTTGCTCAGATGAAGGAGATTAGCAAATGTGAAAAATCGGGATGAGGGTGGGAGGTAATAGGCGCTCACAGAAGAGAAAGCCCCAATTATCAGGACTGTCCCAGCAAATCAGGATATCGAATCACCCTAACCGCTGTGAAGAAGGGAGTTCACCCGAATATGGGCAACCAGTCACCATCCTGTGAGCATTCGTCAGTTGTGTTCTAGATGAGAGTACAGTTCCGCGTCTACGGCACTTGATTACTTCAGTACAAAGGGAACTGTAAGTCCCGAGATAAAAGCTATGATCAGTAGACCAGGTAAACAGAGGTTATACTCTTATTTTCTGTGATGAAAAATAGGTTTCCATTCCCTCCCTCCCCCCCCCCCCAAACATATTTTGGGGATTTTGCTGAAGAACCAGAAACCCCAAAACATTTTCATTGTCAAAATCTGAGACGTTTTCTGGTATCAAGTGGCGGAGTGGTCACCACTGGAGCCAGCGGGGCTCCGACCAAAACATGCTGGTGCCAGCCGGCTCAGCCACCAGCTGTGTGGCGGCTAGCCACCCCTGGGTCACTTCCTCCCTTCCCGGATGCGGGTACCTGGGTCTGGAGAATTTCCTCCCTGTCAGCGGGGTAAATGGCTTGGGGGATCCCGGAGTGGCCCTCTGTATCCATTGGTGGTAGGTCTGGCAACTCCTCCAGTCCTTCGGTAGAGGGCAGCAACTGTTGGCTGTTCCTTGTGGGGTTCGGGGTCCTCGGCTGACAGGAATTCCTCAAGGTTGCAGGTGATCAGCAGTTCCTCGGGTTCCCCCGGGGAGAGAGGTTCCGGGCTTGGCTCACGGTGGAGCCGGGAATGCTTTCTCCGGGCTCCAGTCTCGGGGATCCCCTCCCAGTCGCTGGGGCCTGGTAGACTGGGTGGGCCATATTGCCCTCCAGCCAGGGGAGCCCGTGACCACCCTCCAGTCAAAGCCAAGCCGAGCCGAGCCGAGCCGAGCCGAGCCCGGCCCGGCCCGGCCCGGCCCGGCCCGGCCCGGCCCGGCCCGGCCCACTCCGTGGCCTCAGAGGCAGTATGTCCTGCCTCCGCGTCCACTCAGGCCCTACTGAGCTGCCTGGCTGGGCTTTTATACCTCCCCTTCCTGTCTGGGCCCCGCCCTTCTGCTTCCAGGGCTGGAGACCTGCAGTGCTCATGTCTGGCCAGGGGGGGCGTTCAGGCTTGTCCTCAGGCCCAGGCTCAGAGGAAGGCCAGGGTCCTTTACAGTGTTCAACAATGGGAACACTTCTTTTTACCTAAATGAATTTTTTTTGGTTTTTAATTTTGTTGAGAAGAACCAACAGGGGACAGGGGAGGGGAGGCGGAATCAATTGTTTGTGCAGTTCTAATGAAAACCAGTTCTATCCAAAAAAAAAAAAAGAAAAAAAAAGAAATCTTGAATTCCCTATGCATCAATGCTGGCAGCCTGCATAACAAACACAAGGGGAACTGAATCTGGTTGAATCCCACTGAAATCTCTGGGGATGATTCACACAACTGGGCTATTGAAATGAACAGTTATAACCAATTTAGGACGGATCAAGTGAGCAAAAGGAGAGAGGGAATGGCGCTCCATGTAAAAAATGGCATTACCTGCTTCCAAGTCACTGAGAACTTGGAAGAAAGTGATCTTGAATGTTTATAGATCAGTGTCCTGAGCGCAAGATGGAATTTTAGCTGGTGTCTGCCACACAGCACCAAATCGCCTGGGAACAGGATGACTTGCTCCCTACTCTATTTATAATAGGTAAGGGAAAAAAAACTGCGTGATCCTGAGGGACTTCAAATTGAGTGACACATGATGCCTGTATTAAACCATCCTTGGAATTTCTAAACATTATAGGTGACAGTTTCCTATTTCAAAAAGAGTAGCTGCCAACATGTGGAAATTCTATATTAGACCTTGTCCTACCAGAGAAAGGGGACCTGATTGCTGAACTCAGAATTAATGGTAGCTGAAGTCCAAGTGAACATGACTTGATCACATTTATAATGTGCAAGGAGAATAAAGTCCAGGTCAATAATATACATACGTGGGGCCTTAATAGGGCCAATTTCACACAGCAGAAAACAAGTATGAACCAATTCATGTGTGAGGAAGGATTTAACCCCAAAAATGTGAATGATAATTGGTACTCATTTAAGAACACTTTACTAGATTCTCAAAACATCACAATCCCGCTCTTTAGGAAGAAAGCCACACTGGTTAAAAAACTGGCCAGGTTTAGTGGGAAGTGAAGGCACTTATAAAAATATAAACAAATGGAAGAAAAAGGAAATTGATAGCAATTAATATAAATCAGAAGTTCGGAACTGTAGAAAATTTGTTAGGGAAGCAAAGGGACACAAGAGAAATATATGGCCAGTAGAGTTAAGGACAATAAGGATTTTTTAAAATATATTGGGACAAAAAGAATTCTGATTATGGAGTTGGTCCATTGCTAGATGTAAATGATAAAATTATCAATAATAATGCAGAAAAAGGAGAAGTATTCAATACCTATTTCTATTCTGTATTTGGGGGAAAACTGATGATGTAGTCTCACCTCATAATTATAATACTTTTTCCATTCCATTAGTATCTCTGGAGAGTATTAAACAGATGCTATTAAAAGCAAACATTTTAAAATCAGCATATTTTATCAACCTGCATAACTCACACCCAAGAATTTTAAAAGAGCTGGCGAAGGAGTGCACTGAACTGTTAATGTTGCTTTTCAGTAAATCCTAGAGAATTGGGAAGTTCCAGAAGACTGGAAAACAGCTAATATTGTGTGAAGTGTTTAAAAGGGTAAATTGGATGAACTGGATAATTATATGCTTGTCAGTCTGACATCAATCCCAGGCAAATAATGGAGCAGCTGATCCAAGACTTGATTAATAAAGAATTAAATGAGGATAGTGTAATTAATGCAGCTTATCACGAGTTTATGGAAAACAGATCCTGTCAAAGTAACTTAATATCTTTTTTGTTGATAGTACAAATTTGGCTGATAAAGGTAATAGAGTTGATGTAATCTACTTAGACTACATAAGAATTTGACATGATACCACAAAACTTTTTGATTAAAAAAACTAGACTGATATAAACTTGCAAGGTACACATTAACTGGATTAAAAACTGGCTAACTGATAGGTCTTAAAATGTAATTGTAAAAGAAGACTGATCATCAAGCAGATGTACGTCCACTGGGATCCTTTGATTACAGTCTATAAACACCTATATGGGAACAAATATTTAATTATGGATTCTTCCGTTTAGCAGAGAAAGATATAACATGATCCAAATGGTTGGAAGTTGAAGCTAGACAAATTCAGACTGGAAAGAAGGTGTACATTTTTAACAGTGAGAAAAATTCATCTTTGGAACAATTTAACAAGGGTCATGGTAGATTATCCATCACTGAATTTTTAAATCAAGACTGGATGTCTTTTTAAAAGCTATGCTCTTGGAATTATTTTCAGGATGTTCTCTGGCTAGTGTTCTACAAGAAGTCAGGCTAAATGATCACAGTGGCCCTTTTGGGGGTTGGAATCTATGGAAAAAATTTCTTTTTTCATCCAAAAAAAAAAAAAAAAGGCTCAGTTAAAAATTTCCCATCAGCTCTATACATCACACCATGAGGCTTGAGGCATAGTTTGGTGATGTAGGTTCATTAGGAATGGAACCAAAGTCCTTCCGAACCACAAACAATAGCACCAGACTAGGCTTTTATGACAACATAGGGCTAGTCTTCATCAACAGTGGCAAAATTGCTGTCATCAGATTGACCTCCCCAATCGACTGAGCGGGTCTGTGAAGACCCGCTCAGTCGATCAGAAAGTCGATTCCTGAAGACCAGCCTGGTAAGTAGAGTAGCACTGAGTGGAAGGGAGGGTCTTCCTTTGAGTCACTGTGGTGGACATTCTAGGTGTTGGAAAGTTGGAGGGAGATATACAGGTTATTTTAGGTATCTTCCGCCGAAAAGGGAGTCAGTGTAGACCTGCCCATAGTCCTGAGTCAACCAGCAGTGTCTCCAGGCCATTGGTGAAAGTGAAGATGACCTCAGCAAAGCTGGTGCTGGTGGCAGAGAAAGGTATGGAACATGATAAAGTTCAGGGGTGAGACATGTCACTGTACAAGCTGGTTGTTACGGCATCATGTTTTTACAACTGTGAAAGCTGATCCAACAATAACAGGACCCAGCAACAGGAGCCATGCTTTTTGAATGCTGGCTAGTTCTCATGGTCCTCACATTATCCGCAGGAAGTAGGACTCTGGCTCTGGGGCGAGACAGGAGGCATCATTTTTAGAAGAAAGTAAATGGAAATAATTTATCGCATAATCTAATTGTAGGTTACTGGTCTGGGCAGCAGGAGATGTACCTTCTATTCCTGCCTCCAATCCCCAAGTATGACGTCTTATGCAAGTCACTCCCCCCACTTCTCTTTTCCCTCCTACCCCTGGCCGTCTTGTCTATTTTGATCGCAAGGCCTTTGAGTCAGGGACTGTTTTGCTATTGGTTTGTACAGCACCTGGCACACTGGGGCCTCTACCACAGAAACTGACCACTCATGTTTCCATCATGGACCCATACGTATAATTACTGCTCATGAACAGCATTTAAATTGTTGGCCACTGTGGGGCAATCATGCATCCACTGGATTTTTACCTTGCTTCAATATGAACATTTTAAAGCCCTCAGTATTTTACTTAAAGTAGCAGTAATTTTAGGAGATGGATTGTCCCTTAATGACTTTGCTCATCCAGCTGCATGCTGCTGCCAAGCTCAGGAGGTGAATCTGAAGGCTGATTTTTTTTTTTTTAATTGCTTCTGCTGCTGCTGTTTTTGGCATCTGGCTTTCACTTGTCAGATAGAGAGGTGTATGGTTGTAAAAAGCTTCCTGAATGGGCATTTGGGACACCGTAAAGGGAACCGATTGTTTAAAGGGTATCAGTAGGGACAAGTCTTTGGTTTAGTCTTCTACTTCCCCAGGACTACTTATCACAGGTGACCTGCAATCCACACTCTTCTCTCCAGCAATACTCTCCCATTGAAAGATAGTAGAGTCGGAAGGCGGGTGAAGTTGTTAAAGCACTGGTCTAGACTGTCAATTCTTAGTCCCACTACAGACCTCCTTTGTGACCTTACGCAAGTTACTCATTCTAAAAAAACCATAACTGCTTTCAAAACTGAGCTTGATACATTTATGGGGGGGATGGTATGATTACCCTATTTTGGAAATTGACTGATATTTGGCTACGTGTGGTGGATATACAAGTGGCCTAAGAGGGGAGAGTACATGGGGTGGGTTCTGAGTTATTACAGAGAATTGTTTCTTGGGTAACTGGCTGTTGAGACTTGCCCACGTGCTCAGGGTTTAACTGATCGCCATATTTGGGGTCGGGAAGGAATTTTCCCTCAGGGCTGATTGGCCTGGGCTCTGGGGGGTTTTCGCCTTCCTCTGTAGCACAGGGCATGGCTCACCTACTGGTGAATTCTCTGTATCTTAAAGTCCTTAAATCATGATTTAAGGAGGTAAATAACTCAGTCATAGGTTGATGGCCTATTGCTGGAATGGGTGGGTGAGGTCTTGAGGCCTGCATTTGCAGGAGGTCAGACTAGATGATCGAACTGGTTCCTTCTGACCTTAAAGTCTATCCTGTGCCTCGGTTTCTGATCTGTAGAATGAAAGGTGCTGAGAGCTAGATAAGGAGCAGTCAGTGGGGACCCATCTGTGTCGGAAGCCAAGTGCATTGCCCCCGCTCTTAACCCCCTATCTATTTCCCAGCATTCAGGGACGTTGTCTTATTTCCATATAATTTTCGTTACCAGTAAAATCTGTGAAAGATGCAGCACCAACAAATCTCTGAAGACTGTAGCCATTAACCATCCGCAGGAAGGGCAGCAGCAGTGTAGGCTTTCACTGCATTTCAACCCAGATCCAGGCAGCCTGGTTTACTTACAATAGATTTTAGTATGGTACCAGACGTCTGTATGCTGTATACAGCATTTCAGACAGGCGTGTTCCTGGTAAACATGAGAAATGAGGCTGGAACTCAAACTGTGTGGAAGGCTGATTTCACAAGTGTATACTTTTAACTGTTTTGTACAATAAACGCCTCTGATTTAAAATCAGCTGTCATGACAGGAACAGAGGGTTTGTTCAGTGACTCTGGTCCATTCAGTTATTGCCCTTCCTGTCACTTAATGTAGTAGTTTGTCACTTATTGTAGTATGGACATCTGTCCACCAGGAAGCAGACTGATAGATCACTGGACAGGCCTTAGATTTTGGGTCCCAAGCAACCAGACCTGGAATTGAACCGATATGTAAGAACGGCGATCCTGGGCCGAATCCATGGTCCATCTAGCCCTGTATCCGCTCTTCCAATAGTGGCCATTGCCAGATGCCTCAAAGGAATGAACAGAACAAGGCAATTACCAAGTCATCCATTCACTTTCATCCACTCCCAGAGACACCCAGACATGGAGTTGCATCTCTGACCAGCTTGGCTTATAGCCATTGATTAAACTATCCTCTAGGAACTTACCTAATTCTTATTGAACCCAGGTATAGTTTTGGCCTTCACAACATCCTCTGGCGATGAGTTCCACAGGTTGACTGTGTGTTTCATGAAGCAGTACTTCCTTTTGTTTGTTTTAAACTTGCTTCCTATCAATTTAATTGGATGATGTGTTATGTGAAGGGGTAACTAAGATTTCCTTATTCACTTTCTGCATACCTTTCATGGCTTTTATAGACCTTCTACCATATGCTCTCTTAGTCATCTCTTTTCCAAGCTGGAAAGTCTCCGTTTTTTAATCTCTCCTCACAGGTAAACTGTTCCATACCTCTAATCATTTTTGTTGCCCTTCTGTGTACCTTTTCCAATTCTAATTTTTTTTTTTTTTTTTGGACATGGGGCAACCAGATCTGCATGCAGTTACTCAAGATGTAGGCATACCATGGATTTATATAGTGGTATTATGATATTTACTGTCTTGTCTCTTCCTTTCCCAATGGTTCCTAATACTTCTGGCTTTTTTTTTCCTGCTGCTGTTCGTTGAGCAGACGTTTTCCTAGGACTATCTAGCGATGGCTCCAAGACCTTTCTTGATAGGATCTAAATGAGCTGCAACCGCTCATTTTGTATGTGTAGCTGGGAAGATGATTTCCAATGTGCATGGTTTTACTTTTAGCAACATTGAATTTCATCTGCCATTTTGCTATCCAGTCGCCCAGCTTTGGGAGACCCCCTTGCAGTCACCTTTGGACTTAACTATCTTGAGTGCCATAGACAAGAGTAGAATGGAGAACAGATCTTTGGCTGGGGTAAAGCAGCATAGCTCCCTTCAAACAGATTTACAGCAGCTAAGGACCTGGCCCATGAAGTTTAGATATGTGCAGACACCTTAACAAAACTCACCAGGCCAGATTCTGTTTTCATTTACATGGTGTAAATGTGGTGACCTGGCCAGGCTAAGTATGAGGAGAGGCAGAGGCAAACCAAGTCAAAAGGGATCATTTTATTTATTTTTTTTAAAAAGAACTTTATAAGAGAAAGCCCCAAAATTGTATCAGGTGCATCAATGCTTCTAATAATACAACTATAGGTTTCCAGCACCTTGGCCTCGTGAGTTGATGCGTACCCGCTATTCCTTACTTTGTGCAATTAATACAAAATGCAAAATGCAAATAAATGTGTTAGTCTTTAAAAGTGCCACAAGACTCCTTGGCTGCGTCTACACTGGTAAATTAAGTCGACTTAAGCGTGCTTAAGTCGACTTAATTTACCCTGCATCTACACTACAGTTTCCTTAAGTCGACTTAAGTTAGCTGCTTAAGTCGACTTAAGGAAAATAAAGTCGACTTAATTAAAATTAAGTCGACTTTATAAAACCACCTTCTTAGTAGACATAAGGCTTAAGTCGACTCCCTAGAGTCGACTTAAGCCAGTGTAGACGTGGGGTAGCCCTAAGTCAACTTAGGGCTACCCCAGGGCTACACCAATGCCCTCCCTGCTGGGGGGGGGCACAGGGGGAGCCTGGCATGCCCCCCCACAGGGCAGGGCAGAGCCCTGCCCACCCTGCCCCTATGCCCTGCCAGGGTCCCTATCCCCCTTTGCCCCATTGTACCTAGGTACAATGGGGCAAAGGCTGAGCCCCCTGGCATTGGGCAAGGGGTGCCCTCCCTGCCCCTGTGGACCTGCCCTAGGTCCCCCTAGCCCCACAAAGTCGACCTAGAGCATCCAGTGTGGACGCTCTAGGTCAACCTTCTAAGTTCCCCTTTAAGCCAACTTTAATTTTCAGTGTGGACACACTAAGTTGACTTAAATTCACAAGTGTAGACATAGCCCTTGTTTGTTTTGCTGAACTAGATGAACACGGTGACCCCCTGGAACTTACTCTTGTTTGATCACCTCACCCCAGCCCCTGTCCATCCTTTAGCTCAGAGAAGAAGGATGAGATACTAAAAATTCCCTCATCCCCATTCCAAAATTGATCCTGTAGGTGGATCTGAGCGTTGTCCCAACTCTCATTGCCAACATTCTCCCCAGACAGCATTCCAGGCGGCAGCAGGTACATCATCACTACAAAAATTGCTGGCAACTCCATTGGTTTCAGTGAGGTGATGCCACTGAAGCTAAACATGGGATTAGATCTACTGTCTGTGGATTGGGATAGCAATGGTCAGCCAATTACGTTTAGTGCTGCGGGAGGAAGGCTATGTCTACACTTGCACTTTTAAGTCGACTTTAACTAAGTCGACTTAGTTAAGTTGACTTAGTCTGTCTACACTTAAAATTAAAGTCGACTTAAAGGGGAATTTACAAAGTTGACCTAGAGCGTCCACACTGGATGCTCTAGGTCGACTTTGTGGGGCTAGGGGGACCTTGGGCAGGTCCACGGTGGCGGGGGGGGCACCCCTTGTGTGAAATGGGGCAAAGGGGTACAGGGACCCTGGCTGGGAAGAGCCCTGTGTGTGATGCTGTCTGGATTTAGGGAAGCATTGATGATATTATTTTCAATGGCTACCTCATAAATGCTATAATCCATAGGAACTATGTCATGTTTGGTATCAATAGAAAGGTAGTAATTTGCTGGGAATGATTATATAGTTTATGTCTAGGAATTCTATTTTGATTAGAAGTTAGGAATTTGATGTTATATCCATACTTTAACTTGTGTCATTCTGGAGGAATGCCTTAGATGGGAGGGTGTGAACAACCATTGTCTCCTTAATGTTTAGGAATTTTCCAGGTAGAATGGTCCCAGGGAGTATCCTGATGAGCCTTTAAGGACATAAAGAATACAAGCATTGTGTCCTTAATGGCTCATCAGTTTACTCCCTGGGACCATATCACCTGGCAGATTCCTTAACATTAAGGAGACAATGGTTGTTCACACCCTCCCGTCCAAGGCATTCCTCCAGAAAGACACAAGTTAAAGTATGGATATAACATCAAATTGCTCACTTCTAATTGAAATAGAATTCCTAGACATAAACTATATAATCATTCCCAGCAAATTACTACCTTTCTATTGATACCAAACATGACATAGTTCCTATGGATTATAGCATTTATGAGATAACCATAGAAAATAATATCATCAATGCTTCCCTAAATCCAGACAGTGTCACACCCTGCCCACATGCTCTGCCCTTTGGGGGGCATGCCAGGATCCCCCTGTGCCCCCCCCGGCAGGGAGGGCCTTGGTGTAGTCCTGGGGTAGCCTTAAGTAGACTTAGGGCTACCCCAGGGCTACACTGGCTTAATTCGACTTTAAAAAGTCAAATTAAGCCTTAGGTCGAGCAGAAAGGTGGTTTAATAAAGTCGACTTAATTTTCATTAAGTTGACTTTATTTTGCTTAAGTCGACTTAAGCAAAGTGTAGTGTAGCCGCAGGGCAAATTAAGTCGACTTAAGCCAAGCTTAAGTCGACTTAATTTACCAGTGTAGACGCAGCCGAAGAGAGCATTTCCAGATACAGGGTCTTGGTGCATGTGCAGGCGGGCGTGTGACAAAAGAGACTACAGTGTGAGAAGGGCCTGGGTATCAGCGTGCCCTATTTCCTGTGTTTTAGGAATGAATAATGGAGTGCTCCGCAGACAATCCATCAGGAGCCAGACAAAAGAATTACACGTCTCTCAAGGGGTGTCCTTAGGGACCAGTCTCCTTCAATCTAATCCCAGAGCCGGGCCATTGCTGTAAACGCATACTGAGGCCAGAAAAGGGAGTGCGTGCCCATATTCCTTACAGTGCAAGCAGATGCAGATGTGCGGGTGTAGAAAAGAAGCCAGCTTGCTCCAGCCGACAGAAAGCAATTAGCCTGTGGGCCTCAACCTACGGTTTACACAATACAGCAACACTGCATATGAATCAGAACAGGAACAGAATGAGCTCTAAGGCTTCGCAGGCACATGTAGAAGCCATGATTATTCCGGTGTTTTAAACTCCTGTTTAGAAGAGGCAGGTGAGCTGCTCAGGAGCCGAGACGAAAGAGTTGTATTTTCTGGATGGCTCAGAGCTTGCACGGCCACATGGCATGAGGCACAGTGCGGTCCCTTTAAAATTCTTCATGCCTTCAGAGCCCTGTTCAGCCTAAACTCGGTGTTTTTCAATGGCATTGACCTGGGAGGGCAAGAAACCCCCTTCCTGGACAGACGGAATTTTAAAGGGCCAGCACTGAACGCGCAAAGAACAGCTAGCATCCAGCCAAGTTTGAAACCTCAGCTGCAAGAGGCTGGGCACTTACTATTGCATCACATCCCAGTGTGTGGTCCCTTTACGGGCTGTGTCATTGAGATATTCGGTCTGTTGGGCCTCCTAGTGGAACATAAGCATTTAAAATACTTGACACCTAATTTCCTTGGGCTAGGAATGTGTTGGGGATCCGGGCGCTGACACGGCTCGCTCGTTGCCCATTCCTGTTTGAAAGGAAGGTGGTGTGTGGCAAGCAGACCGTGCTGTGCAGACATTTGGCTGACGAGTGCCACGACAGAATGCAGATAACTCCTGGATTGAACTGTGGATATCAGATTGGGAGGTGGGCGATCAGATCAGGAATCGGGAGATAAGCCAGGTCAGATACCAGGAGGTCAGAGTCTGAAATAGACCAGAGAGCAAACCAGAAGTCAGGCAGGATGAAGCTACCAGGTGATCAGGAGCAGGCAGAATAAGCAGGTGTTGCCAAGGAAGTGGTCCTAAGTGGGAAGAATCCAGCTGCATGGACAGCTTTCTGTTACAGTGCTTGGTTTAAGCAGAAGCTGTGAACCAATCAGGATGCCAGTGTTCCACCAATCAGCTTCCAGAAGATGGGAGTTCTCTGTCAGGGTTCATCTCATATTCCAGTACCTGAGGCCAGGTGACTCCTAACTAGTGACCAAGGACTCTATGGCTATGTCTACAGTAGCAAGTTAGTGTAACCTTCAGGTGGGCTAAAATTAATTAAATTGCCCTTCTCCAGTGCCTCACAGAAATACACCCCAACCCCTGTGGAGAAAAGCAGCTGGAGACCCAGGATCCAGTCTGTACAGGACTCACGGCGAAGCTTGCTCAGAGCTACACTCATACATTAAAATACTACTACATTAAACATAACAATGAACTTTATTAACTACTAACTAAATGAACCTTAACCTAAGAAAACAAACTACAATTAACCAAGAACAATCCCTTGCATGAAAGATACCCAAGAGTCCCAAAGTCTGTGTGGAGTTCACCCAACTCTCAGCTACAGTCTCTGTTCCAGTGTGGAAGCTTGAGTGGCAAGAAATAGCTGTCCTCTTCTTTCTTTGCTGGGATCCTCTGTAGCATTACATGCAGGCTTTCTCTTCTCCTCTGCAACCAGCCCTCAGTCCCATATGCATGTCTGCAAGGTCTGGTGCAAATGACTCCTTTACATGGAGAAAACATCTTGTTCACTCCTGGCTCAGCTCCTCTCCAGAACACTGAGCACATGGTCTCCCCTCAAGGCAGCTCCTGCCTGCTGTCTGCTCAGGCTGCTGCTCTCCAGTCATCTGACTGACAACATCCCATCACACCGGCAGGGTACACTGTGGAGCATGCTCAAATTGCTACCACACCCTGCCTCTGGAAGTTTCCAGTTGTGGGTCGCTAATCTGCCCAACAACAGCAACCCACCCTCAGCAGGTCTCTCAGAGATAGCCTTTTTAGGCATATGGGTTACATTAGGTCGACTTAAAGAGGCTTAAGTCAACCTAACTTAGTCCCTGTCCACACCAGGTTTTCATTAAGTTGACTTAAGAAATTCCTTAAGTCAACTTAATGAAAGGTTAGGTCGACTTAATAAGAACCGCCGGTTAGGTCGACCTAACCCTTAGATCGACTCCTTAGGTCGACCTAAGCACAGTGTGGACACTTAAATCCGCTTTATTAGGGTGACCTAAGGGCAGTTAGGTCAACTTAACAAAGTGGACTAAGTCCTTGTTCAGGGAAACCACTCGGTTAAATCGACTTAATAAGGTCAACTTTAGGTCAACTTAAAGTCGACTTTATTAGGTCGATTTAACAAAATTGACCTAACTTATTGTTATGTAGATATAGCCGATGGGCCAAGGTTCAAGCCCTGTGGTCCCTAAGCTGTATCTTCACCAAACCCCTCTGCTGAAGTTTCCTAAACATTATTCGACACCTCACTTTGTCCTTGTATCAAACCGACTCTCCTCTCAGACTCTCCCTCCTAACCCTATATGGATATTTTAATGTGAGGTTTCCCAAACTAAAGAAGTCCCAGATACAGAGACTACAGGCCCTTGGATCCAGATCAACCTCTTATGGTTCAGGTCCTCCCCAGGACCCTACTGGCCCCTTGCACACCGGCTAACTATAAAGGCTGGCTGCGGTGTAATCAACAGCTCCATGTCCCAGTGAAAAGTGACATCTGTATAACGCACTCTGTGAGTCCAACGCTCCTCTCGATCTACACTGCAACTGGAGGTGGCACTAGCTAGCTCAGAATTACAACAGCAGCGAAGCAGCAAGCTAATTGAGTACTTAGCCCCGGTCCCCAGCGGGGCTGTGGAGCCCCTGCTCCCTTCCAAGTTGCTGACTCTCCAGGGCTACAACTATGCAAGCTCAGTGGATTACAGCTAGCTTGCGTATGTCTATACTTGCTCCTGTTCCCTCACTGACTGAAGTGCAGGTGCACGCCTATCAATCAGGAGCAGCCAAGTTCCCCCCAGTTCAAAGACAGCATCGTGGAGTAGAGAAGCAGAACCCACATCATTAACATCTATGCCCAGTGGGGGTGAGGAGCTGTCCCCTGCGTGAGTGGGTGGAGATTTTGGCTTGGGAGAGATTTAAACCTACTTTGCACAGGGATAAATGCAATGGGCAAGAGTGGTGGGCTGGCCCCATTTTGGATTCCACTGGGATCATGTTACATAGCTGGAGTCCTTAATGCCCTCCCTCTGCCTCGAATCCATAAAGCAGGGGTGGACAAAACTGGCACACAGCTAGGCACCAGCAATTTTACTTTTGGTTGCCAGAGGGCACTACTCCATTACATTTCTGCAATGGAGCTAGGAGACAGGCTACTAAAACTGGTCACCATGATGACCAGAAATATAGATTTGTCAAGGCCTATCATAATGCCTCAGTCTGGGCTTTGTTAGCTGCTTTGTCCCAGACAATCCCAGCCTCCCAGCTCTCATGGTTGATCTCAAGAAGAGATTAAGGAAGGCAGAGCCTAGTGAATTAAGGGTGGACTCTGATTTACGTTCCCAGTTAGTCCTTGCAGGCACCCGTCATCTTTGCTCTGTAGTGATAAAAAATCCCCCACCAAGCTAGTCTGCTTCACATTACAATTTTTAGCCACCACTGTCTCTCTTTATCTGCTGAATGCTTTGTAGTGTGAAAAGGGATCTTTCATAGATTGGCCTGAACTGTAAAATGCAGAGATGGATTTTGAACCCATTACAATTTGGGAGAGTTCACATCCAGCCTTTGGATTGAGGGAGAAAGAGGTTTGACCTGCCCTCTGTATATCAATAGCAACCAGGTGTCAAATTCAGCTCTGGAAAGAGGCTCTGATTCCAAACTTCCAGCTCAGGCTGTTCAGATTCTGTGTATTGGTGTCATCTTGTTATCTCACTGCATTGAAATAGATGAGCCACTTTATTTCTTCCCAGCCGCTAAGGTAGGGCTGGCCAGAAAAGGATGGGTTTTCCTGCTGAAAATGTCAACCATGTTTCTCTGGAAAATTTCCACTTTTCACTGAAAATCTGAAAACTAAAAATCTTCCAGTTTTCAGCCCCTAATTCTGGCTGTTGGCTGAAGAGGACAGATCTCAGTTTGCTCATAAAACTGAAGAGGAGTTTTGAGGAAAGCAGATACTTTGGAGAAATTTTGCTTAAACCACAGAGACAGTTTCAATGGCAAACTGTCCCCTTGCCCCACCCTAAAGGCTGAATTACCTGCTACACCAAACATATTGAATCATATTCTGCATATTCCACCTTGCAGACCAATGTTCTAGTTAGAGAACATAATCTGCCCAGACAGTGCTCCTTCTGACACGTCACTACCCATCTTTTTCCATCCTGAACCCAGTCAGAATTACAATCTCTCTTCAACATTCTGTCCTGTTCCTGCCACACTCATGTAGCTCACTTTCAACACCATGCATTACTTCCTGCTCTTCAGGTGGTGTGGTCTAGTGGATACAGCGGTGAACTAGGACTCAGGAGGCCTCGATTTTACCCAAATTTTGGCCAATTGCCTGCTGAAAGGCCTTGGGAAGTCATTTCACCTCTGGGCCTCTATTTCCAAATCTGTAGAATGGGGATAATGTTACTACCCTTCTTTGTCAAGTGAGTTGAGAGCTGATTAAAAAGGTACTATGTGAGGCTCTGGGATTACTATAGATTAACATTTCTGTAGAATGGAAGCCCAGGTCATAGAAAGGCTGCCACTGCGGTTCCCTGTCAAACCAGTGCGCCAAACTCATCTCTGGTGTAACTCTTGCAATGTCTGTATGAGGGATAACAGACTCATTGCATTACTACCTGGGAGAATGCACTCCAATTTATCAGATCAGATCTTCTATTTCATTAAGGAGGATTCTTCTTTTAATTAGACAGTGTCCCAGGTACCTCCTTAACCTATCCAGTTCATGTTTCCAATACCTTTCCAGTTCTCGACTGATGCAGTTATATGTAGATACCCGTAATTTCTTTTATCTTTCCTCTTGGCACCTTTAAAATTAGATGCTGTGTACAGTACAGCTTTTACAGGGGATTGTTTTAGGATATTTTTGTTTCCAAACAGCTGAAATATGTCTGTTAACAGTTCCCTCTCTCCTTTTGGCCCCAGAATAGGGGGGTGGAAACATTGAACTTGGCCCTGCAGTTTTACCAGCTGTCAGGACTTGTGCACTATGTTATATCCACAGCAGAAAGCTGGGCCCCAGGAGAGGGGAATCATGCCAGCCCAGCTGCAGAGATGGCTCACGAGTTCTTAGTAGCCAAAGAGGAAGAGGCAGGATTTGCCCCTCAGGAAGAAAGGGGCAATATATATATATTTCTTTTAGGAGAGAAGAATTCTGTTTCAGGTTTTGATCAAATATTTGGGATTTTTTAGCAAAGAATTTCATTCTCAAAACCAAAAGCTCAACATTTTTAGCCCCCCCCCCCAAAAAAAATCTTGTTTCACTTCTATTTGTGGAAAACCAGGGAAAATTTCCACCAAAGTGATGTTTTCCTGCCAACATTTTGGCTGAGAGGCAACTTCAGAGCCTACAATTGTATAACAAAGTACCAGTACTATATCAGGCAGAAGGCCGAAAGGCACATGACAAAAGCCTGCTTCCTCCTTTTTGGTATCTCCTATTAGACTCATTGCCTATGTCTACACTTGAAAAGTTAGGTCGACTTTATGAAGTCGACTTAATAAGGTCGACTTTAAGCCGACTTAAAGTGGACCTTATTAAGTCGACTGAACAAAAGTTGACAACTTTTGAAGTGTAGATGTGGCCCCTTTTTGGCCTTATTAAGTCGACTTAACGTTTTAAGTCGATTTAAAAAGGTCCACCTAGGCACTACTCCACATCTCCACTGGCTTAAGTTGACTTAATAAAGTCGACTTAAGCGCTAGTTCGAATTAAAATGGGGTGTTATTAATTCGAACTAACTTTTCCTTAATTCGACTTAAGGAGAAGCTTAAGTCGAATTAAGGAAAGCCCAGTGTAGACATGGAGTAAATAAAGTCAACTTAAGCCTCCTTAAGTTGACTTGATTTCTAAGTGTAGATGCACCCATTGAGTAATATTAAATTTTATTCCACCAGGGGTGTTCTGTAATCATCTCCTACCTTACCCCTCCTGTTCAGTGTTACGTGATGGGATATGAGATTGTGTCAGTGGTATTATATTAATAAGACACCATAAATTAGCTGCTTGGTTAGTCGGTTTCCATTCACTTTGCTGGAGCGATGCCAATTTACACTGACTGAGGAATCCTGGTCCTTCTTCCTCTTCTACCCATGACTCCCGAAAATAAAATGCTTATAGACAAACAAAAAAACCAGACCAAAACAGAAAACTATCCAGTAGATATTGGGGATGAACAAAGTGTTTGCTAAAAACTGCTACAAGTGTGTTTGATAATATCACAAGCTCTTCTGTGGAAGATCTGCCTGGCAGGCAAGTTGACAGCTGGCATAGAAGCCTTTTCAAAGCGTAACCTCTATGAAAAGAAATCTGTGTTGCTTAGCTGGTCCTTTGCCTCTAACAGGCATCCCAGGGCCATAGTTTCCCTTTGAGGCTGCAGAGTTTCCTGAACTGACATCTCCATTTAGTTTCTTTTTCTGTCTCTCTTCAAAATTTTGTTTACATGGATTCAGCACTGGAGTGAGTGTCTGAGAGATCGGAGTCCCTTTCTCCATAGAACACAGGCACCACAGGAAGTGACTGAGCAAGCTTGAGTTAGAATAGCCCATCAATGTGTCTCAGCTCAGACCCAGGAAGGACCACTTCTAAAGGTGTGCTTGGTAGTTGTCGCCAAGTGGAAGAGCTCCGTGTGGTTCAGAAGCTTGCCTAACTGGTTTCAAGACTGAGCTGGATAAGTTGATGGAGGGGGTGGTAGGATGAAACTGCCTACAATGACATGTAGCTGATTGGTGATTGCTATATCCCCAACGGCCAGTGATGGGGCAATAGATGAGGAGGGCTGTGAGTTACTACAGAGGATTCTTTCCCAGATGTCTCACTGGTAGATTTTGCCCACCTGCTCAGGGTCTAACAGATTGCCATGATTAGGGTCAGGAAGGAATTTTTTCTCGGGTGAAACTGGCACAGACCATGGGTCATGGGGCAGGTTTAAACTAGAGGACCTGGTAGATTCTCTCTAACTTGAAGTCTTTACCTCCTGATTTGAAGAAGTCAGTACCTCAGCCAGAGGTTAGGGGTTTATTCCAGGAGTTGGTAGGTGAGGTTCTGTGGCCTGCAATGTGCAGGAGGCCAGACTGGGTGATCATGGTGGGTCCTTCTGGCCTTAAAGTTTATGGCTATGTCTACACTGGCAATTTAAGTCGACTAAGGAGGCTTAAGACGACTTAAATTAAGCCACGTCCATACTAGGCTTTCATTAAGTCGACTTAAGAAATTCCTTAAGTCGACTTAATGAAAGCTTAAGTCGACTTTGTTACTACCACTCATTAAGTCGACTTAACTTTAAGTTGACTCCTTAGGTCGACTTAAGGACGGTGTGGACATGGAGTAACCCTTAAGTTGACTTTATAAAGTCGACTTAAGGATGGTTAAGTTGACTTAACAAAGTGGACTAAGTCGACTTAAAGCTAAGTCAACTTAGTCCACTTTGTTAAGTCGACTTTAATACAGTAGACTTTTAAATTGACTTAAAGTTGACCTTATTAAAGTCGACTTAACAAAGTCGATTTAACTTTTCTAGGGTAGACATAGCCCATGAGTGTCTCTCACCAACAGAAGCTGGCCCCCTCAAAGATTTCCCGTCACCCACCTTGGGCCTCTGGAGGTGAGGAGAGTGCACTCTCCATGCCCTACCCTTCTAATGCCGTGACACTATTGTAAGCCAGCGTGTTCGCTCACATCAGTGAGAAAGACTGCGCAGCTTTAAAACATAGGCATTTGCCTCATCCATGGTCTCTTTGTTGTGACAGCAAAGAGGCTAGCTGGCAACTGCTGTGGTTTAGCCATTGAAGAACCCCACGGGGCGTCTTTGAGATGGTGGGCTGTGCTTCTTTACAACAGGTTCACTTAAGACCAGACCTGGCCTGGACTTTACATGGATGGAGGAGAGAGACAAGTTTGCACCCCTGGCAAAGTCCAGGGTCACGTAAGTGAAAACAATGCTGTTCTTTGGGAAGTTGCAAAGCATCTCATCAGGCAGATGAAAGTCAGGTGGATCCTGGAGCTGTACAACCTGGAGGACAAAGAGAACCCCATTATCCCCTGAGGCTTATGGGTTTCATCCATAACCCCCTCTTGGTGTGTGCTAAAAAGAGAGGCATGAAACTTACATCATTACTGGCCCGAAGGCTAAAGAGGTGGGAGGGGGGTCAGCGGCCGGTGGAGTGCCTGCCTACGTCCACTTCTAACCCCACCCAGATGGCACACCTGTTGGTGAGGGGCACTCAGTTGCCTCGTGAAGCTGAAGCTGCAGTGTGCTGGAAGAGGTGCCCTGGGGACACTAGGGTCTCTAGGGTTCAGTGTAATAAGAATTTTGGGAGATAGTTCATGGTCTGGCTGGGGAAGGGGCATGTGATGGGGGCATATGATGAGAGTCTAAGTTTCTTTGCAAAAATCTCTTCTGCACTCACTCACACATGGTGTAGTTTATATAGAATAACCATCTGGACTGAAATAAATCCTGACGTTGTTGTTGCAAACTGGCCATTATTCTTTCATTTCCTCTGCTTCACTTATATAGAAGCATTGCCGTAATTCCATCCGAGAGAAAGGACAGTGCGTTCATTAGCGATAGACATAAAGAGAACAAGGACACTCTATGCTTCTGGATACATAGCATCTCTCTGTGAAGGATCATAGACCCCTCTCCAAAGACTGCAGCCTGAGAAAAGACGGTGAAACCAATCTGAACTGAGATCAAGGTAGGCGGTCTTCAGGGAAACTGCTCTCTGTGGAGCAAAACAAACAAGGAGTCCTGTGACAATTTTAAAAACTAACACATGTATTTATCGCATGAGCTTTCATGGGAGAAAATCCCACTTCATCAGGCTCTTTCTGCATCATGAGGCAGAGATGTCCAGGGACAGCTGAAAATGTGGCCCTGGAGCTGTGCATCCACTGGTCAGAACCTCTTTGAGACGGGACAATGGTAGCAGCAGATGAGGTGGGTTTGAGGGCAGGGATACATTTCTACTTTGAATTCCCTGAATTAGCTGTGGATGGATCCAAAGTTCAGAAGATGGACTCCCATGTTATGGGGCTGGCCTACCCCAGAAGTATAAGTGTGTTAGTATTATGTTTAATCATATGTAAAGAGAGACTTAACTAGAAATCAATATGCAAACTCCTAATACATCACGAGCTCCCCATCTCATAACAGTAACAAGATTGCTTGGCTGCTCAGGTAAACAGGCAAATAAAAGGGCATCTAGAATGATTTTGGGACCCCAAAAATCCTCCATTCCTTTTTTTTTTTAGTAAGAACCTAAGAAGGGCCATACTGAGTCAGACCAATGGTCCATCTAGCCCAGTGTCCTCTCTTTTGACAGTGGCCAATGCCAGCTGCTTCAGAAGGAATGAATAGAACAAATAATCATCAAGTGATTCATCCCATTCTCCATTCCCAGCCTTTTTTTTTTAACCTCGTATGGCTTACAGCTGTTGCTTATTTCATCAGCAGAAAGACAGTGATGAAATAAGAGGCTCACTTTTGCCAATCATCTCTTCCATGTTCAACATATCTTTGCCCCAAGGCCCTATATAGATTATCTGCCGCACAGACTACAGGCTGCTTCCTTGTCAACCTGCTCCAACAGCTTAGAACAAAAAGCTACTCATCTCCCAAGATACAAACAGTTGTCATTGCCCAAATTATATGTTACGTAAATCAGGTTATAATAAACCCTGGGCCCGACCCTCAACTGGTGTGATGTGGTGTTACTCCATTAAATCTGCATATCATACGGAAGTTATACCAGCTGAGGATGTAGCCCACAGCCTAGTAGTCAACAGAAGACAGTCATTGATGGAGCAAGACTGATTTCCATGAGCCGTTAATAGCAGGGGAAAGAGGAAAACCATAAAAATGTGGTTTTCCTTGTCCAGAAAACTCATTAAACCCCACAAAATACATTGGAAAGCTAGTCTGCGTTAAGCCATAGTGTCTGAACGGCCCCGTGGGGCTGTTGACACTACCCATCTATCTTCCAAATGTTACTTCTGAGCTCTTGAGACATATTATCGGCTCAGATCTGTATTGCTGGGTGAATGAAACAAACACTGTAATTAAAATCTTAATCAGTCAAACTATGACTGAGCATTAAGTTCTCCTCTGAGCCTGTCCATCTCCTACGGATGCCCCCTAAGATACATTACTGAAAAGCTCTGTAAGATAGACCAGGAAAACATGCTGTTCTTTTTCCAGTTGTCAACTAATTTGTCTTTTTTATCCTCCAGCACTGTAAATTCATTAGACAGTGGGGCAGGAGGTTAAATGACACCATGTCCAAATAACACTTTATTTTTGGTTGCATAATCTCCATGGAATCTACAGCTTGTTTCTTTCCAATTCTACCTCCCTTCTCCTCCTCCCTTTATTGTTTCTGGTATTCTAAGAAAAATCAACAAGGTTACATTTGCCCAATGGTTTGAGATTCTTTCTTTGACTCCGATTCCACATCCGTCAAGGGGGAAGCTGTGTAAAGGTCCTAATGACAGTGAGGCACCAAACTCCCATGACTCCTAGCGGGATTGGGAATTTACCCCTTTTTCCTATCTTGGAAAATCCCACCATAAAAAATGAAGACTAGCCACCTAGATAGTCTTAATCTTATATCCTTATATTGGCCTCACCCTTTCCCTTCCCTATTCTTTTATTATCCGGAATCATTAGGCAAGGTGTGCTGACATCAGTGGAGCTATCGCATTTACACATCTGAAAAACCAGCCTGAAATTAAAACATACTGAAGTCAAGGACTGTTCTCCTTGATTCTATTCTTTGTTCTTATTCTGTACCCATTGCTATGTTATCAACGTGTCTTGTCTTTCTAGCTGGATAGTAATGATGATTCTCCAACATTTGAAACTCTTTAAATCCAGACTGGATGTGTTTCTTAAGGAGACACCATAACTCATCCCAGAGTTACGGCCCTGATGCTGACATGAGGGTTCCATGGCCCGTGTTTTGCAGGTGGCCAGGCGAGATGATCACAGTGGTCCCTTCTGGCTCTAACATCTATTAACTTGTTTATTAAATAGCACCCATGGACACACTGGATGCTTCTGATTACAAATAATGAGATGAGATCACTTTCTTTGGAGCTCACACACCAAAGTCAGCTGCGAGGCCACAAGGAGCCTATCAGGCAGCAGGGAGGGATGAAGAACAGGGGCAATAGCAGGACTGCACCACAATTTCCAAAGCAGCCACGAGTTGTAAGTGCTCAGCTGGGACTGAGATGCCTTAAATGCCAGAGGCTCCTTTTGAAAATAGCTTCCTGTGCAGGTACTCAGAAAGGCAAATGCTAGCAGGATGGGGCCCATATCTATATATCTAAACGAGAGATGTATATATGCACGGCGGGGACGCAGCTGCGCGTGCAGCAGTTGAATCCCCGTCTTGCTGAGGCCAGGCTGGGGAGATTCATATCCCCCGCCCTGAGCATGCTCAGTGAGAGCTTGCTCAGGGTGGGAGCGGCCTGGCTGAGAAGCAGCTCTGCCGGCCGTCCCTGCAGCTGCGAGCCTCTGGCCAGGTAAGGGGGCTGGGAAGGGGCTGGAGGGAGGCCTGGAGAGGGGTGGGGGGGACAAGGAGAGAGGCAGGGTTAG
>ML685850.1:3573001-3606878 GCA_007922175.1 Pelusios castaneus | reverse complement strand
GCACAGAGGAGGAAGTGTGGGGCAGGTGATGGGGTGGGGAGCTGGGGGGGCTGAGGAGGATGTGGGGGGCAGGTGATGGGGGCGCTGAGGAGGGGTGGGGGGCCGGTGATGGGGGCTCTGAGGGAGTGGGGAGCTGGGGGGTGCTGAGGAGGGGTGGGGGGCCAGTGATGGGGGCGCTGATGAGGGAGTGGGGGACCGGTGATGGGGGCACTGTGGAGGGAGTGGGGGACAGGTAATGGGGGCAGGGAGCGCACGGCTGCCCGCCCTCCCTCCCACCCAGCGGTGATTACCATTTTTCAATTTGCGATTCTTTAGAGAATTGGGGGTTTACTGGTTCTTTGATAAGCCAAAGGTGGGGTTTTCAAGCAGTACTTGGTGTTGGCCTAACATTGACGTCAATGGAATTCTTATTATGGATTTCAGCAGGGACAGGGTCATGGAATCATACAAGATGAGGGTGGAAGGGACCTCTGAAGGTCATCTAGTCCAACCCTCTGTTCAATTCAGGACCAACACCAACTAAATCACCCCAGCCAGGGCTTTGTCAAGCTGGGCCTTAAAAACCTCTAAGGATGGAGATTCCACATCTTCCCTAGGGAACCCCATTCCAGGGCTTCATCATCCTCCTAGTGAAAAAGTTTTTCCCTAAATATCCCACCTAGACCTTTCCCACTGCAACTTGGGACCATTGTTCTGTCATCTGCCACCTCTGAGAACAGCCCAGCTCCATCCTCCCTGGAGCCCCCTTTCAGGTAGTTGAAGGCAGCTATCAAATCCCCTCTCACCCTTCTGCAGACTAAACAAGGGTCAGGCCAATGATAGGCACTTCTTGAAAATCCCGCCCAAACTAGGCCAGATAACGGGTAATTGGTCAACACCATTTGACTTTCAGTGCAGTTCCAGTGTTCTCCACCACTTGTAGTTCAGCTAGCCATCCCCTCGTGCCTGCTGCTGAGAACTAAGCTGAAGCCCCCGGTGTTTGTTGCCATCAGTCCAAAGGCAAAAATGGGAAAAAACACAATGTGCAAAGTTTTTAGTTGAGCCCATTCTTAATGTCGAAGGGATAGTTTCCGGATAAGAAGTGGACTTTATCAAGGTTTGTGGTGCATACTCTTGTAAACAGACAACATGGGAGGAAACAGCTCTTGCAAACAGAATCATTACCCAGGAATGTAAATTGCTTTTTGCTCACTGCCATCAAAGAGATGCATTCACTCTCACAATGCATTAATCAAGGCATGGAATTTGTTTGGTGCTGTAGCTAGGACGAAGAGTGATTAAAAATGAGATGTGAGGTAGCCGGAATAAAAAAGCGGCCAAGAGTGAGCCACTGTAGCACGTTAGATGTGGAATCCTGAATTGTATTGCTCTAGTACGGTACCATAGGTGGGTGCTCTATCCTCTGCATCACTTGCCTCTGTAGGCTGCAGGAGAACACAGTCATGAGGAATATATTCAACCAGCCAGCCAGTTAGGTGTTTTGCTAAGTTTAGCTATTACAGATCCTGCCTTGCAACTATGCGTGGAGGTAGCTAAGCGAAGGCCTATAAAGTTTATAGCATTAGTCAATGTCATTTACAGTAGGCGTTCATTAACAGCAACAGATTGGTGCCCTCTTGCTATGTTGCTCCTAAGCAACTGTTGCTGTTATGGCGAGTGCCGTCTGACCAAAGGTGTATGAAGAGTTGAGTGTTTTGGGGTGGGCCGGCCACATGGTGTAGGGAGGTTGGGGGATGTGGGAATCCCATGTTTGGGGGGAATGGGGCAGAGGAACCCTGGGTTTGGCAAGGAAGCCCTGTGTCGGCAAAATGGCTGAGTGAGTCCAGCTATCAGGCTGGGGACAGGATGAGGATGCTGCTGGCTGCTTCATGCTCCACCTGGGTAAGGAATGGATAGCAGGGGAGGGCACATGGACAGCCTGCAATGGAGGGGGACTGCTGACAGCAGAGACAGGAGGGGGAAAGGGGACAGGTCAATACTATAGAGAGGGAGGTCCCCAGACCCCACCACTGCAAAACAACCCACCCACACCCTGCTGCTGGCACCTGAGATGGAGGAGACAGCTCAGTGCATGCGAGGATCCCCAATATTCCCACTGCAAAACAGCAACCTCCCTCCCCCCACATCCTGCAAGCCAGACAGTGAGGAAGAGAAGAGGAAATCCAGCTGCCCCTCTGATGCTCCCCAACCCCAGCTCCCCCCCCAATTCATCTCTTTCAGACCATCCCTCCAAATGCCCCTCTACACATGTTCAGGGCTGGATTAAGGCTCCTGGGGGCCTGGGGCTCTCTACTTTTGTGCAGCCCCCCCCCCACTGCTGCAGTGGCCTGGGGGCGGGGTAGTGCTTGGGTGTTCTGGTGCTCGGGCCCAGCCAACTCCCCAGCCATGTGGGGCAGGCCAGCACTCAGCACTGGGGTCTGGCCTGTGCTTGGGGGCCCAGGGCCTGCACAACAGCCAGCCATGGGGGCTGGGCGGTGCTGTGGCCAGGCAGACTGATCAGACATGGTGATGGGGCAGGCCAGGCTGGCTGCCAGATGTGCTCTGGGCTTGCCTGCAGGTGCCCTATTTATTTTTGCTGGGTGGCACATGGCAGGGGCCCTCCTTAGCTGCTGTCACTAACGCTCCTTGGTTAATCCAGCCCCGTACATGTTCTCCATGCTGGGTCTGTTGGTCAGGGCAAGTGGATGGATTGTGTTCACCGGAGCCGAGCTGTAGGGCGCAGGTCGGGAGGGGAGTGCAAAGATGCGGTTTTGGGGTGGGGGGGGGGCAATGTTCCCTTCGCCATCTCCGCACCAGAGATGTGACGTTGCAGCATCACAAATGTTGTTCTTATGCGGCTGCTACATTGCTGTTACCAAGTGGATAATTCATGTCAGGGAAAGTGTTCCCAGAGGAAAAGTTGTTCATAAGCGGTGGTCGCTCTTACAAGATATTGCTGCAAATAAGCGTCTCCTGTAATATGTATTTTTTTATACAACTGAATTTTAGTCATTCGGCTTTTTCCAAAATGCTTTTTACTTATCTTAATGAAAATTGGAGATGTAATCTCAGAGTTAGGTAGAAGCAAATTCTGGAGAATGCAGACAAGGTTTTGGCTTATGCAGTGGTTTTCAAACTTTTTTTTCTCAGGACCCAGTTGCAAAAAATCATGTATACCCGTGAGCCAATAATTACATCTTTCAGCAATGCATTCCAGCCTTTCAGTGGCAACAGCAAGGGACGCCATGACTCTGTACCTGAGGGACTGAGACCCAGTACTGGGTCCCGACCCATGGTTTGAAAACCACTGGCTTAGCGAACTCGCCTTCTGTACCAAGCTATAACTGATGAAGGATGTCTCTAGGAGTTTGCCAACTTCTGGAATACTAGGATCAAAACAAGATTAATTAATTGCAAACTTTTCCCTGTTCACTGCAGGGTCTGTGCAGCTTAGGGGAAGAAAGTCTTCCAAAACAAAGCAAAGATAATAGATAAGTAATAATGCAACAACCGCAAAAACAAAAGATGAAACCCTCAACTCCAACACAGAGGAAGGCAGATCGCAGCTCAGATGTTGAGTGTTGGCCAATGACGCTACTGTCTCCCAGACAGGAAAACCAATAAGTTATCACTAAGCTGTAATATGCCATTTGAATCTTTGATAAATAAAGTTGATTTGGTCAGCTCTTTGAGCTCTCTTGATATTGAACGAAACGCTGCTTAGTTCAAGCCAAGACTTCAGGAGTTGCTGTGTTGTGACACTAAGAGCATAGACCAGAAGTGATGGAACCAGGGAGAAATTCGGGTCCAGAATTCCTTCTACACACACACATTTGAGTCTTGTCCCTTCTCTGGGACGGGCATCAAGCTCAGTGTTAATAATGTGGAATGGACTCAGAAGGTCTCTGCCTGACCTCCAGCTATCATTATTGAACAGCAAAGTCCATAAAATAAAAGCATGAACTGACTCAGCTCTGTTCCCTGTGGAGAAGGTTCCAAGTCTGGGAAGCAGATGGCTTTGAAACCAGTTAGGGGTCCGTCATCTGCAGCATGCCCCTCAAATGAATTAACTGTCACCTAGATGTATAGGAAAAGGGGGGGAGGTTAGTAAATGAAGCACGGAGTCTTCAATTCTTGACTCCAATCCAACATGCTAAGTGGAAAGACTCCAATTGTTGCAGTCCCCAGTGGCCCATCTCTCAAACACAGACCCATCAATTCTAATCCAGAAAAATGTGTTATCATCAAATGGCTGGTCTCATCTTGGGAGAGGTTCAGGATTAAGATCGCATGTGAAATGAATTAGGTCTTCTTTGCTCTTGCTCAGGCTATGTCTACACTTGTAAAGTTAAGTCGACTCTGTTAAGTTGACTTAACAAGGTCGACTTTAAATCGACTTAAAGTCAACTACGTTAAATTGACTTAACAGAGTGGCTGCACTTTAAATTGACTTTATTAAGTCAACTTAACGGTAGACATAGCCATCCACACTGGATTTAAGTCGACTTAATAAGGTCAACTTAGTGCTGTTTCCCGTCCACACTGGCTTTAAGTCGACTTAAAAAGTCGACTTAAGGCTTAAGTTGACCTTGAGAGGCGGTGTTATTAAGTTGACTTAAGTTGTTATTAAGTCGACTTAAGGAAGCACTTAAGTCGACTTAATAAAAGCCCAGTGTGGACACGGCTTTGCGTAGGTTGACTTAAGCGTCCTTAAGTCGACCTAAGTTGCCAGTGTAGATGCACCAATAGGGTTTCTCTAGACCCGATTCTAAACTCACGACAAAGGCCAGATCCTCAGCTGGTATAAATCAGCATAGCTACGTTGAGAGCAAAACAAACAATGAGTCTGGTGGCACTTTTAAAGACTAACAAATTTATTTATTGCATGAGCTTTCATGGGACAAAATCACACTTTGTCAGGTGCTTGAAGATGGGGAACTTACAGACTGGGAGCAAAATAAATGCAGGGGAATGCAAGTCACAGCACCTGGTCGGACTACTTGGCTATATTAGCTTAATTCGAACTAGCATGGCAACACTGGAATGTTAGTTTGAACTAAGCAAGCACTTGCTTAGTTTGAATTAGAGATCCCCATTCATTTCAATGGCCGGATAATTCGAATTAAGAAATTAGTTCAAATTAACATGGCCACATTGGTTAATTTGAACTAGTTAGTTCGAATTAACCCCTTAGTTTGAATACCCTATTCAAATTTATTAGTCAAATTAAGGAAGCCCTTAATTCGAACTAATTAAAGCCTAGTGTAGCCATGGCTTTAGTTAGTTCGAATTAAGCCTCCTTATTCGAACTAACTTGCCAGTGTAGACATAACCCTTGAGAGCATTTCATTGAAGCCAAATGTAGCTACTCCAGTTATTGTGAGCTAAGGAGCTTGCCCCATAACTTCAGTGATGTTGACATTAAAGCAGCAGAGTTACTCTTGATTTATGCTGGAGTTAGAAAAGAATCAGTCTTGTTATATTAATGTAATAAACCCTGAAACTTCACACACTCTTAACAATTAGGACTACAAGAGATACCACTATTTACTAAGTGCCAATTACGCAGACTTCAAATAGCCTCTGGCACCAGCTCTACCCAGCATTATTTAGGGAATATTCAATAGCTACCATTAAAAAGTCCTCACATTGCAATAGTAACAGCACAGAGAAATCAGTGATACCCCAGTTTCCGCCCATATTAGCAGGAAATAGCTTTTGGTAACTGCATGGAACCCATTGGCAAATGCCGGCTTCCTAATGGGGACCTCTCTGGCATCTGTTGTGAGAGTCATCGCATATTAATTTATAAAGCAACTTTCATGTTAAAAGATCTCACAAGGTTTTGCAGGCTAGGGGCCAGGTTTTCAGAGAGCATCTACTCAACCTGTGCATGTGTAACTACCTTCACCAGGTTCCCTAGCAGATTTTAACCCACAATCTTCACTACAAACGCAGTGGTTAAAGTATAATTTGACGGGCCCCGGAACCCTCCTAATCTCCGGGCCCCCTTCCCGTATTGTCTGGGCCCCCTTCATGCATGTGTGGGCTCCAGCCCAGGTAGGCATTTGCAACCACTTCTCAGTACCACATGCATCGGTTATCGCTCCATAAAAATATTTATAATTTTATATGGCGTTTATGTCTATAGCAATTATTGTCACAAACTAGCAAACACTGCATCACACAATAAGTATTGTGATTAACAACCGTGGGGCATAGGACCTACCAGCAGCCAGGGCAGGGCGGAACATGCGTTCCTCCGGAGTTTTCTATTTTTAGGGGCCCCGGAACTCTGGCCCCTCGTACTTGTGGGCCCCGGAACTGCGTTCCGGTGAGTTCCCCCTTACTTTAACCCCCGTACAAACGCCTGCTCTGCTACCAGTTGAGCTAAAGCAATAACTTCATTATGTGGCCACAACAGTACATTGTTATCTCGTATGCAGCGTAGCTTTCACGGGGGCATATAACACACATTTATTTATCACATATGCAAACACGAATGCACATGGGCTAACACACTTCCCTCCACCTCCTTGACTTGCGTGTCCGTCTGGGTATGCAAATCCACAGTTGTATGTGCACATTTGGAAATCTGGTGCTGACGTACCCAAGGATTGTGGATTCACCACCATTGCTGTCGATTGTGCTCAGCAGCCACACAGCAGCAACATCACTGCACAATTGTCCTGCTGATAAGATATGAAGCAATACTTCTCCAGTGGAAGCTATGTGAGGGGTTGGGGTCTGAAACAGTGCCCGCAGAACTCAATGAAAAGGCTGCTCTTATTGGCAGGCAGAATGTAATTGCCGGGTTGGAATTTGGCCAGGACGCTGGATTGAATGCCTTATTCTTACAAAAGTGTTATGGGATCTTCCATTACCACAAGAGGTCAGGACCCCACAGCTTTTGCAGTGACATGAGAAGAGCAACCAAAGGAAAAGCTGTGCCTCAGTTATCTTCAGGCTCATTTGTAACCTGACTTCCATACTGAGTTATTCATAGAACATCTGACTGACGCGTTTGCTGGCTAGCTCAGATAAATAACAGACACATTGCCCACAATGCAAGTGAAAGCATTATTAAGAGAAACACTTTTTCATTTCAGGACTGGGGTGTCAGGAGGCACATAGGAAATGCTGCGGAGAAACAGGGACAGGCTGCCTGCAGATGAGTTAGGGCAGCGGTCTCCAACCTTTCGCCAGCAGATGGCGCAACACTCATAGGTTTCAATGGCAGCTGCCGTTCAGAAGTAGATCTGCTGGTTGGGGACCATTGAGGTAGGGTCACCCAGCAAGCCAGCATGACCTGACCAGCATAGAGAAAGGGGAGGGGGTGTAGAGGCAGGAAAAAAAAGGGAGCCAGCAAGAATGTAGTAAGTAGTAGTTTAAAAAAAATGAGTTCTTCTAGTTTATCATCAGCATTTACATACAGATTTTTAGTCTCATTTCCCCATAATCTCTGTTATCTTTCAGTTGAGTCCAACTTTCCGAAGGAGGCAGACCCCACCCTCCCCAAACACTCCAAGGTCACTGCTTCTCCTTCTACCTCTCTTTGGAGCAGATTTCCCCATGGCAGTCTTCTAGGATGCTGCCTCTCCTCTTACACCCCTTGAAATAAGATGGATCTGTTTTTTATAGGCCTATACTCTTCCCACTCCCAGCTGCCTCTGAGAGGATTGGTTCATTGAAAACAGCTGTGTAGGTTTGTTTGTTTGTATCCCCCCCCCAACCCAGTAGTTTACATTCTGTTAACATTAGTAATCAGGAGCATTTTTTAAGCTACTCATTCAAATACACTGCAGCCTACCTGGTAGCTATGTCCAGCAGAAAGTTTTCTAAACTGGGGAACTGACATCATTCTAGGCCCTATGGCTATGTCTACACTTGTTAATTTAAGTCGACTTAGCATGTCCACACTCAAAATTTAAGTCGACTTAGAGGGGACCCTACCAAATCGACCTAGAGCGCCCACACTGGATGCCTAGGTTGACTTCTAGGGGCTAGGGGGACCTGGGACAGGTCCATGGTGGCGGGGGGGGGGGCACCCCTTGCCCAATGCCAGGGGGCTCAGCCTTTGCCCCATTGTACCTGGGTACAATGGGGCAAAGGGGGACAGGGACCCTGGCAGGGCATAGAGGCAGGATGGGCAGGGCTCTGTCCTGCCCTGTGGGGGGGCACGCCAGGCTCTGCCTGTGCCAGTCATCATGGCAGGGAGGGCAGTGGGGGAGCCCTAGAGCCCTTTTAGTCGACTTAAAGTCGATTTAGGGCTAATCTGCGTCCACACTGGCTAAGTCAACTAAATAAAGTCGACTTAGCCAGTAAAGTCGACTTTGTACTAGGTTTTATAAAGTCGACCTAATTTTTCCTTAAGTCGACTTAAACAGCTGCTTAAGTCAACTTAAGGAAAGTGTAGTGTGGACGCAGATTAAATTAAGTCGACTTAAGCAAGCTTATTGAAATGAAGGTGGAAGATGCAAGCAACAAAAAGTCCCTGGGGCTTGCTTCTAATCTCATAGCAGTTTTATGACTGCATGGTGAAGATTTTCGTAAGTGGCCACTGTTTTTATTTTTGGAGAGTGTTTCTGTTTTTATGGTATTTCAAATGGGGCATCCTAACGAACCTGATTTTCGGAAACCACTAGGCATCACTCCCTGAAAATCAGTTTTGTGAAGGTGTCTCAATCTGGGCACCACCCAGAAAACGGAGACACCTGGAATCACTGTTCCCTTCTGAAACCTTGGACACAATTCCATTGATGTCAGTGGCGTTACGCCGGCTTTTCACCACTGTGAGATCAGAATCAGGTTCTGTGGATGTGCATTATGCGTTTGTGCCCTTATTAAACTAGGGATCACACTCAAAATCACAGATTCATATGATCTACTGTAGAAGAGAACTTTGAGTCTTCTTTTATCAAAGACGCCTACTGAAATGGCGTGCTACACTGTCTTACACAGTCAGCCACTAGGTGGCACTGTGTGTAAAATACTTTATTTAAACGAATCTTGGCCATCCGTGGCAGAGTTAAAGGATTTTAAGATGGACACAGCTGGTATGTACAAGCAAGCTCTGTGACCAGCCCCTATCTGGTACAGTAACATGACATGGCGTCAAGAGTAAACTGTGAATTGAAATAGAAGAAAAACAATAACAAAGGTTGTAGACGCAAGGAACAGAACGTCAAAGGTTACAGGATCGCATCAACATGCCTTTGGCCCAGAGAACTTCAGCTTTGACAAACCTTCGCAACAGGCCGACTGGGAACAATATTTTGCACGATATTTTGTTTTGCAAACAAACTCCACAAAGAAACTGGTGATATACAGATGTGGTCTTTAATTTATGCAATGCAGAAGGAAGCCCAGCTTATTTTTAAATCCTTTGACTTTACTGAAGACAGTCACAAAGATGACTGTTTCAAAGGGGTAGCCGTGTTAGTCTGTTCAGCAAAACAAACAAGTAGTCTGATGGGCTATGTCTACACTTGCAAGTTAATTCGAATTAGGGAAGCTTAATTCGAACTAATTTAAGCCTTGGCCACACTAGACTTTCATTAGTTTGAATGACGGGCTTCCTTAATTTGAACTAATACATTTGATTGCTTAGTTCAAATTAGCGGTTAATTCGATCCATTAATTCGAACTAATCCAATGTGGCCATGTTAGTTCGAACTAATTGGAAAATTGACCTTCCTGCAACTGACTAATTCGAACTAAGCAAGTGCCCTGCATGGCCATGGCTAGTTTGAACTAGCATTCTAGTGGGGCCATGCTAGTTCGAATTAAATTAATTCGAACTAACTAAAATTAGTTCAAAGTAGTTTGAATTAACTAATTCGAACTAGGTTTTGTAAGTGTAGACATAGCCATGGATTTTCTCCCATGAAAGCTCATGCAATAAATAATTTTGTTAGTCTTTAAAAGTACCACCAGACTCTTTTTTTGTAAAGAGGACTGTGCAAGGGTTCTGGCTATCTTTGATGCATATTTTATACCCCAGAAAAAAGGTGGCTTATGAAAGAGTATGTTTTCACCAGAAAATTCAAGAACAAAGGCTAAAAACTATGATTTTGGGAATGCAAAACATGAAAATATCAGAGACAGGCTGGTTATTGAGCTAAGGGATAAAAACCTTTCACAGCAGCTGTGGGTGAGGCTGGTTGACACGTGGTGTGACCTTCCCTGGGGGCATACTGGCCAGATCGGGGTTGGGGTGGGAGCACCATGGAGACCAGCCATTGCTCCCAGGGACACCACAGCACCAGCCCACCTGCAGGCTGCCATGGTGGAGGGCCAGGGTCCCAGGCAGAGGGGCCCCCATAGGAGAGAGGGGCTGGGGCCCCAGAGCAAGGGAGGGCACAGTGGTGGGTAGCCCGGGGCTCTGAGGCCTTTTAATCCAGCCCTGGTTTGCGGCACTGAAGCAATCAGTGAGTGGCTCATATTACAGACCGTCAGGAACCATCGTTTCTGAGATCTCTCATTTGTGATGATGTACAGCCTCTCTGCACAGGGAAACTGAATATTCATGGCAAGACTATTGATTTTACAATTCATTCAAAAGCTGATGTCACAGTCATCTCAGTAGGGACATACACTCACAATACTGGAAACAGCCTTCTCAGAGCTGAAGCCCTCTGACATAGCTCTGAGTAGCCCCGGAGGTATTAGGAACTGCATGGGCCAGTTCATCACAGACATCACTTACAAAGACAAAAGAGAGGATGAGATCAAAGGACCACCGATCAACAGCTGTCTCAGCTGCAGTGTAGCAGCCATGATGGGATCATGAGAAAGCCGGAGGAACCCAATGGAATATATGGTGATATTGAACTTTTGACAGGAAAACCAGCACAAATCACTCTAAGAGACAATGCTGAACCAGGAAGTTTACATAGACCTTGCAGGGTTCCTATCCCATTACGTCATAAAATGGACTTTAAGTTGCCATTGGACTTTCGTTGTTTTGAGATGCCAATGTCCATTGATAATATTAATGCCGTTTAACCCAATTGCTAAAAATATTCCTGGGAAAAATCTGATAGTAACAGAGACTCTGTCACAGAACCTGACATCATGCTGCACTATCCATGAGCATGAAAATGACATAAAGGTGAATGTGAATGCTGTAGTGTAGACACATAGGCTATGTCTACACCTGTTAATTTAAGTCGACTTAGCATGTCCACACTTAAATTTTAGGTCGACTTTGGAGGTCCCTACAAAGTTGACCTAGAGCGTCCACACTGGATGCCTAGGTCGACTTCTAGGGGCTAGGGGGACTTGGGACAGGTCCATGGTGGCAGGGGGGGCACCCCTTGCCCAATGCCAGGGGGCTCAGCCTTTGCCCCATTGTACCTGAGTACAATGGGGCAAAGGAGGACAGGGACCCTGGCAGGGCATAGGGGCAGGGTGAGCAGGGCAGAGCCTTTGGGGGGGCATGCCAGGCTCTCCCTGTGCCACCCTCCTGGCAGAGAGGGCAGTGGGAGAGTCCTGGAGAGCCCTAGGTCGACGTAGAGTCGACCTAGGGCTACTCCACATCTACACTGGCTTAAGTTGACTTTAGAAAGTCAACTTAAGCCTAAAGTCGACTTTAAAGGAGGTTTAATAAAGTCGACTTAATTTTCCTTAAGTCGACTTAAGCAGCTTGCTTAAGTTGACTTAAGGAAGTGTAGTGTAGTCTCAGAGTAAATTAAGTCGACTTAAGCAAGCTTAAGTCGACTTAATTTACAAGTGTAGACGCACCCATAGAGACAACTGTCAGAAAAAGAGACTACACCAGCTACAACAAGCAATCTCAACAGATACACAACTTTAGGAAGTTCTAAGTTCCCTTAGGAGCATCTGACTCAAGTATTACTTTGTGGAGTGTGGACAATTAAGTGAGTCAAATGGACTAATAATTAAAGGTAATTGCATTGTAGTTCCAAATGAAATGAGGAGAAACCCTAATCCTCATCCATGAAAGATGTGAAGGAATAACTAAATGCTGTGAATGAGCCAACTCGTCAGTGTGGTGGCTGGGCATCAGCAAGAACATAAAGAATACAGTATCTGTGAGTATATATTGCAGAACTAATAGACCAACACAAAGAACCTTTAATGACACCTCTACCAGAGATACAAGGCATGTAAGGTAATATCTTATATTGGACCAACTTCTGTTGGTGAAAAAGACAACTTTTTGAGCTTACACAGAGCTCTTCTTTGGGCCTGGGAAATTTAGTGAAAGTGTGACTGCTAGATACAAGGTGAACACATTGTTTAGCACAAGGAGTTAACGTACATTTCAAGGGGCCATTCAAAGTGAAATGGCCTGTTGACACCCTCCAGTCATAGGGAGGAAATGAAGAAAGTGGAAGGGCAAAGTAGCTGAGGGAGATGATTGTTGGAGGGCTAAAGGTTGTTGCAACAGGCCCCAGTGTCCCTATTCAGTCCATGATTTTTAGTGTCTAGCAAAATTATGAAGCTCCCAGGTCCTTCTTTTGGAAGGGTTACACAGGTTTACTTTGCAGATGAGGACTGATAAGGCAGATATAAAGCGATGGCTTTATGAAAAGTGTTCACCCACAGGTGCTGTGGTGTTTTGTCTTTTAACATTTTCTTGTGTGAGTCCATTCAAGAGCGTAGTGATTGTCTGGTTTCTCCTACATAGCTGCCACTGGGGCTTTTGGTGCACTGAAGGAGGCATCTTTCATGTACAGTAAGCTGGATAATAATATGGTGTGAGGATCCCGAATTCCTAAAGCTAATCTCTTTATTGAAAGAGCTATTACATCTCCTAATTAAGAGAACTATTTACAGAGATGCTGTGACAGCTGTTGGCATTCCAGCCAATGACGTGCACATACTGATTTTTAGGCGCTTTTCCCAAACTTTTCCCTCCTGCAACCTGCATGCATCTTTCCAAGTTCTATGCTTGTTGCTAAACCCTAACTCCTCATCTTGTTCCTCAACTGCAAAGCCATCCTGTTGAGCATGCAGATCTGCTCAGGCTAAATTCTGCTCGTTTGGGAATGTGACATACTAGTGTGCAATCCACATTGGTGAGGGGCTGTGTCACCTCTTCCCTACAACCTTGGGTAGCTTACAATGCCTTGGTATAGTAGCTCCCATCTGAGTTACTCACAAACAGCCTTCTAGCATGCAAGTCAGAACCGTAGTGTTTCTGTGTGTAACTGCAGACTGCCAGCCACACTTGGGTTACACTCTAACTCTCACCAGCCTTGGTTATACTGCAGGTGACTACAACACACTCCGAGTTCTGGCTTTCCCCCCAGAAACATACTGCCTGCCCTCTCCTGGACAGTCCAGAGATATTAAGTTAATTATTCCTCTAAGGGAATAATGTACCACAACTTGCTATCCTAAATAGAGTTGCCCAGACACCTCAACTTGAACACACTGGATTAGATGAAACAATAAAATAAGTGTATTAACTACAAAGATAGATTTTAAGTGAGTAAAAGCAATGAGGCAAAAAGTAAAAAAAATGGTTGCAAGAAAAATAAAGATAAAAATGCTTGGTAGGGCCAAACTTGACAAACTATATTAGATTTAAGCAAAGTTTCTCACCACATGCTTCCAACAGGATTATTGATCAAACTTTCAGGTCAGAACCTATCCTGAATTTAATGGGTGTTTTCTTTGTCTTCCCAGGTGTGGAGAATGAGATGGGCAGCTAGAGGGGTCTTGTGGTGTTTGTCCCTTCTTTTTATAGTTTTAGTCTCTCTTTGAAAAGAATTTACAGCTGAGACCCATGAGACAGGGGGTCATGTGAAGGAAGGAGACATCATACTGTGTCTTTGCTAAGATGCAGTTTTCTTTGCCCCTACCATCCTTTCTTGCCAAAGAATGCCCACTGGTGACGGTCCATCAGCTTTGTAGACACCTGGTTGGAGGTGTCACATTGCCCTCTGTCTCTGAGAAAACGGTTTAGCCACACCCCAGATTTATCTGGGAAACACACTTCAGCCATGATTTCAGTTTATGTTCATAACTTTACACCTAATGTTGCTACATGCATTTTACTGATCCACAAGTTAGGAGGTTTCAAATGATCCTCACATGGGATACCTGGTTTAAAGATTATTACAATATTGTGTAAGGTGTGAATACAGGAGTGCATTCTGTCACAGGGAAACACCAGAGACCCGACTTATCAAAGGGTACAGACAACTCCAGACGCATCCCAGTGAGACCAGCTCCCAGTAAAGGGAAGTCTCTTTTTATCAGAGGGTTTGTTGAGCTGAACATAATATATTACTTCAGAGATTCTCCTGGGATAAGAGCAGTGCCAAAAATGCTGGCTTTTGTCATAATACAAATGACAATATTGTGGCTGTCAGATACCATTATCAAAAGAGATTAAAAAAAGAAGCCATGGCAGCCATTCCCCCCTGAAGGACGATGATAAGAACACGATAGCGGCACCTCACCAGCCGCTCAAAGGCAACATTCTAGCATCTACCTGAGTTTCAGAGTGCCTCTCTCATTGTCTTTTGGTTTTTGCTTGCTGAAAAGTCTGCTGTGAATAAATTCTAATAATGTTACCCTCACAGTTCAGTGCTAGCTGCATCTTTGACCCTTCTCGGTATCTCTGAGCGCAACTCCCTAAGCCTCTTGTCTTCACCTGACCTGGGATGGAGTCTTGAAGTACTCTACAATTCTTCCCTTCAGGACCCGTGACCAGCATAGGAGAACACAGAGACCCAAACCAGCCTTTTCAAATCAAAGTAATGTTGACTCTCAACTGTCAGAACAGATCATAACAAGGGTGAAGGGTTTAACCCAACAAACAGTCTACACATAAATCTGTCCCACCTAAAGCTTAAGTTGGCCAGCATTCCCTGAGGTACCTCCACTTCTGGGGGATGAGTTCAGCCTGCACCTCAAAATTCCTGTCTCTCTCGTTATTTTAATTTTGATGGAATAAATAGGCCCAGGGAGACAGAGGTGTTAACAAGACCCCGTCACTGCACAGCACTAAAGCTATGTATACACTTGTTAAGTCAAGTCGATTTAATAAAGTCGACTTAAGCCTTAAATCGACCTTCAGAGGTGGTGTTATTAAGTCGACTTAACAAGCGCCCAGTGTGGATGCATAGTTCTGTAGGTCGATTTAAGCATCCTTAAGTTGACCTAAGGTGCCAGTGTAGACGCACCCTAACAGCTTTAAACAAAATTTGGGGTTCCAGCTAAAGAGACTTCAGCCTGTTTGGGCCCAGGGGCAAACACATGATTAAAAGTTTCCTTAAAGCTTTTCATGAAGAACATAGAACCAGGTGGCAAAACAATTCAAACATTTGAGATACAAAAGAGTGAGGATTTAATTTCCACAGCTTTGTGTATTCCCCTGCCTTTAGTTGTTGAAAGATTTTAGAAGGAGAAACCAGCTAACAGACCACCAGGGTTATTAACAATGGTAATAACTTTCTTTCTGAGAGAAACAATTGAGACGGGTTGGCACTATTATTGCTAAAGTCCAGTCTCATTTCCTAGTACGCGCGTGCGTGCACACACACACACACCCAGTAACAAATGGAAAATGCTGTCTCAGGCACGGATTCTCACTTGCAATGGCAGTGTTGGAAAAGCATAGGCCCAGCATATGGTCTGCTCATCTGCCCTGAGACTTAGCAAACTTGTACGAGCATTGGGCTGTTCTTTGGGGTGTTGTTTTTAGCTGCCTCGCTACTCACAGGTTCACAGCACTGTTGCAAAATATACAGTCTTGGCTGGTTAAATCAGACTCATTAAATAGAAGGCAAAAAAAAAAAAAAGGGAGAGAGAGAGACATAGGAAAGAAGGGGAAAAAAGAGGTGAAGAAGGAAAAAGACATACTGTGTGAGAAAGAGAGAAAATCTCAGAATGCAGGTGATGTTCAAGATTCAGCCGGAGCCAGTGGAGGTGATGACGTCATCTGGGTCACTCTCTCTGGAGCTGTCTGATCAGGACATCTCTCAGAGGACAAGGGCCCACACAGTATTTTTAAGGACCTCAAACAGAAATGATGGGTGGAATAATCCAGCCCCCCGTTATTTTGCTCATCACTCAGGTCTAGTTTACGACACACATATTCTTGTCCAGTGATTTCCAGTCCCGGGTTCTTGTTCAGTAAACATAATTTTAACACATGCCTTGGGTTACACCAGTAGGCTTTTCTGCTTGAATTAATGTAGGTGTGTGGGGGGAGGGGAGGGGTGTCTAGATGGGGTTGTTTAGTTTTGTTTTTAGTGTGAGAGTTTTGTGCAGGATTTTTGATGGAGCTGGGATAGACTTCAAGGCAGCTGATTCTCTATTATCTTTGAAGTATAGGTAAATGGGTGGCTATAAGAAAGGTTTGTCCTCCGTCCTGTCAATGTGCCAATCAGCTCCTGATGTAAGAAACCACTGGAAAGCATGTAGCAAACACCACAATAGCAATCCGATACGCAGATGGAACAGAGACTGCTAATAAAATATGACCAGCAGGTTCACATCCTCCATAGTTACTATACATTCATAGACAACAGAGTCTTGCGGCACTTTTAAAGACTAACAGATTTATTAATCGCATGAGCTTTCGTGGGAGAAAATCCCACTTCGTCAGACGCTTTGAAGATAGGAAAGTTACAGAGTGGGAGGAAATTAAATGCAGGGGAGTGTATGACATAGCATCAGGTCAGGCTGTAACAGCAAATCAAAGTAGGTGTTAGGATTCAAAACACTGGGGAACAGCACATAGAGGAGGGGGGAGGTCAATTCACTTGATGTAATGCGAGAAAAATCCATAGTCCCTGTTCAACCCCAAGGCAACTGAGTCAAATTTGCATATAAGTTCGAGCTCTGCAGACTCTCTTTGAAGCTGTGATTTGTTATTCATCTGTGTCAACACAGCTATTAACAAGTCGTTAAGGGAGTGAGCAGGGAGGTTGAAGTGTTCCCCTACAGGTTTTTCAGTATTGCAGTTTCTGATGTCAGATTTGTGTCCATTGATTCTTTGGCGCAGAGACTGTCCTGTCTGTCCAATATATAAGGCAGAGGGGCATTTCCGGCACATGATGGCATAAATCACATTGGTGGATGAGCAGGTGAACGAACCCTTGATGGAGTAGGTGGCATGATTAGGCCCTGTGATGGTGTCATCAGTGTAGATATGAGGGCAAAGTTGGCAGCGTGGTCTGCTGCAGGGCTGTGTTCCTGCTTTAGTGTTTCTGCTCTGTGATCTGTAGTTGCTGGTAAGTATCCTTTTAAGGTTAGGGGGCTGTCTGAAAGCAAGGAGAGGTCTGTCTCCCAAGGCTTGAGAGAGTGAGGGATCATCTTGTAAAATAGGCTGTAGATTTTTGATGATGTGTTGAAGAGGTCTGGCTTGGGGGTTGTAGGTGACGACCAGTGGCGTTCTGTTGTTGTTTTTCATGGGCTTCTCCTGCAGTAGTTGACTTCTGGGTACCCGTCTGGCTCTGTCAATTTGTTTCTTCACTTCTGTGGGTTTGTACTGTAGTTTTAAGAATGCCTGGTAGAGATCCTGAAGGTGTCTGTCTCTGTCTAAAGGGTCAGAGCAAATGCGGTTATATCTTAGGGCTTGACTGTACACAATGGATCGTGTGGTGTGTCGAGGATGGAAGCTCGAGGGATGTAGGTAACTATACCGATCAGTAGGTTTGCGGTATAGGGAGGTCTTTATGTGCCCATCGCTAATTTGCACTGTAGTGTCCAGAAAGTGGATCTCTTGTGTGGAGTGTTCCAGGCTAAGTTTGATTGTGTTGTGGAAATTGTTGAAATCTCTGTGGAATTCTTCAAGGGCATCTTTACCATGGGTCCAGATGATGAAGATGTCATCAATATAGCGTAGGTAAAGTAGGGGTGCTTTGGGATGAGACGTGAGGAAACGTTGTTCTAAATCGGCCATAAAGATGTTGGCATATTGTGGGGCCATGCGGGTACCCATGGCAGTGCCACTGACTTGAAGGTATAGATCATCTTCAAATCTGAAATGGTTGTGGGTGAGTACAAAGTCACAGAGGTCAGCCACAAGTTTAGCTGTGTCATCATCCTGGATGGTTCTTCTAATAGCTTGTAATCCATCCTTGTGGGGAATGTTAGTGTAAAGAGCCTCTACATCCATAGTGGCTAGGATGGTATTTTCTGGAAGACCATCAATGGATTGGATTTTTCTCAGGAAATCTGTAGTGTCTCTCAGATAGCTAGGTGTGTTGATATATACATATATCCTTTCCATATACATTCATAGAAAGCCTTTCAAGGTAGGAATCCCATACGTGTTTGACTTTAGTTAGGCCAGATCCCCAGGGCCTTCCCTCACCTCAGGCTAAACTCCCAGAGGACCAAATTTTGCCCAAAGGTGTAATTCCAGAGTAATTTCCATGGATGTGTATGTTTTTAAATTTTGAAGCTTTACAGTGTGGATATTAGGAAAAACTTTCTCACTAGGAGCGTGATGAAGCACTGGAATGGGCTACATAGGGAGGTGATGGAATCTCCGTCTTTGGAGATATTTAAGGTCCAGTTAGACAAAACCCTGGCTGGGATGATTTAGTGGGAGTGGTCCTGCTTTTAGCAGGGGGTTGGACTAGATGACCTCGTGAGGTCCCTTCCAGCCCTATGATTCTATGATTGCAAAAATCTTGTATGTTTAATGCTGCAATGGTTGGAAGGTGAATTTACATCACTTCCAGCACTGTGCTGAAACAGTGATTGAGTATCGAGTTTGAATGAAAAGCATTGTTCTGAAGTGATTCATTTCAACAGAACTTTCTGTCAAAAGAATTAAAACAAAACCTCTCATTTGGGCTGACATTAATCGCTGAGTCTTCCTGATATGCCACCGTGCCGCATGGAAGCCAGAATTTTGGGTATTCTGTGTCCCAGTTCTCACATAGGGCGCTGCTTCCTGATTGGACTACACCTCCAGTCACGGATGGTGTTATCTTTTTCCTGTGGCAGAGCTACATTTTGACATTTGAGTGAAAATTTTTCAGAACTTTTTGTTCCATGAAAAGTTTTAATATTTTGACTTTCTGGCCTGATACAAGATAAAAACAAATGTCAAAATATTAGAATTTCCCATCGGACAGAAATTCTGATCAGCTTTACCTGCAGTAGTTTGTTTCTTAAAACGACAGTGTTTTCCCTCCAGTGCCAATGAAACCCTGTTCTGCTTGAGAGATCTGATGAGATCACAGCCCATAGTGAATATAAATCCCAACAAGATCTTCACTGCAACAAGTTCTCTTTTCTGAAGGAAATCATTTATTTTAAATCCAGATGGGTTCTTTGCTTCTGAAATGGCATGAAGCCACAATCAAGATACAGTTATTCCTTGAAATTAAATTGAAAAATTAATAACACCATATTTCAGTAAGGACTCTTGTTCTTAAGATTCAGAGATGTTTAATTTTCATTGTTTAAGTCAGCTGGATTTTGTCCTTACATGAACAATAATTCTTTAATTTCTCCAGAAGATGTTCTAGATCAGCGCAATGTTACAAAACAGTCACAAGTTCAAAACACCAAGTTCAGAAGGACCGTTTTGGTATAACTGATCGTCTTTCGGTTTAAAATTTATATATCAGAAGCTGATGTGGCTGTGACTTGAGAGGGGGGTGGTTCTGTGGCTAGAGTACTGGCCTGAACTAGAAAGGAGTTGGGTTGAATTCCTGGCTACGTTACTGACTTCCTTTGTAGCCCTGGCAGGTCACTTGCCCTCAAATCCTCAAAGGCATTAGGTGCCTAACTCCTATTGGGAGTTAGGTGCCTAAATACCTTTGAGGATCTGGCCCTTAGGGCCAAATTTTCAACCCCATTAGAAGTCACTTTCCAGAAAAGCCCCTCTCCTAGCTGGTACCTAAATATGGGCCAGACTTTTCAGAGTGCTCAACACCCACATTGCCAATTGCATGTCTTATAGCTCAACTCATTGTATTGGGCATGCTAGAAAGGCAGAGGGATTAGACATGCTATGCACGGTTTGTCTATAAAACCCTGATCCTGGAGTCACATAGGCCTGGTCTACACTGATGCTCAGGGTTGACGTGAGATATTCTAGTTATCTGACATAACTAACATATCTCACATTGACGTACTTTGTCGCGGCACCTTCACGATGCTACGCTGACAGAAGATGTTCTCCTGCTGATGCTGCCTTCTGCCTTTTGGAGAGGTGGACTAATTCAGTTGACACCAAAGCACTCTCCCATCGACTAAGCGGGTCTACACAGGCTTTGCGATGCCTGAAATATGGAGGAACCCTGGAAATTCTGCATCACGTTCATCTATCCCAACCACATGAATTTGCACTAGCTATCCCCTCTCTGGATTATACAGTCATAGATTGTTCAGGCCAGAAGGGACCCTTGTGATAATCTAGTCTGAGCTTCTGCATAGCACAGCCCAGACCCTGTGATTGCTGCTCGAAGGTCGTATCGTCTGTCTGCAGCATCTCCCCTGATGTTATGTGTCTGCCTTTTAGCCCACAAGCTTGACAGGCATCACCATGGCAAAGAGCATGGTATTAAAGCATGGACTCAAGGATCATGGCTGGTATCACTGGCCCAAAGCCAGGGATTTTCAAAGATGACTATGGCAATTAGGTGCCTTGTTGAAATTCACATGAGCCCGATTGACTTGCATTGGGATTTGGGCTCCTAAATCCTTTGGGCTCCTTTTGAAAGGGTCTGAATTTCTGCCTCTGGTACAATAATAACATGTGAAGAACTAGAAGAATTCCTCCACTGATTCCAGCCCCAAGACTTCTGCCACAACACTGACGACGCCATTCACAATGACCACCTCCTCACCAACAATCATACGAAAAAAGAGGTATCCACCTGGACATCACAGAGTGTATGTATCCACATCCCTCATCATTACATTGATTGCTTGAGAGAAAAAAATCGACTACAAAATTCTTAAAAAACATCACGTCCACCACAATCTCTCCACCACCAAGAAGACATCTGTACAGTCCCTGAAATCTAATCACCAGAGATTGATCAAAGCAGCAGACAAAAGGGGCACCGTAGTTGTCTTCATTCAACCATGATAAGGAAATTAATAAGACCAAGAGACTACTCTCGGACACTGTCAACTATAAAGATCAAAGAGAAACCCCACACCACAATTCATTCAGGAATTTAAGGATGTCATCAAATCCTTCCCCAAACAACTCCAAGGGAAACTCCCAAATTCATTACCCAAGAACCCACCGCAGGCACCTTCTACATGCTTTCCAAAAGACACCAACAATGGAATGCAGGCAGACCCATTATATCTAGCCACAGCACTCTTACTGAATGAATATCAGGACATACAGAAACCATTTCAAACCACTCACAACACAAAGGGCAGCTTCCTCCAGGGCATAATGAACTTCCTCCAGTAACAGTCTCCCGCATTACATCAAGTGATTTGACCTCCCCCTCCTCTATGTGCTGTTCCCCAGTGTTTTGAATCCTAACACCTATTTTGATTTGCTGTTACAGCCTGACCTGATGCTATGTCATACACTCCCCTGCATTTTATTTCCTCCCACTCTGTAACTTTCCTATCTTCAAAGCGTCTGACGAAGTGGGATTTTCTCCCACGAAAGCTCATGCGATTAATAAATCTGTTAGTCTTTAAAAGTGCCACAAGACTCTGTTGTCAGTCTCCCTCAGAACACCATCCTTTTGGCTATGGATGTCACCTCCCGATATACCAGTGTCCATCACCATGACAGCATAGCTGCCAACTTCAAATATTTACAAGACAATGCACAACTCAGATATCCAGCCCTCGCACATTGCCAAACTCCTCCATTTCACCTTCACCCATAACAATTTTACATTCAGCAACACTTAATCTAAACCATGGGAACAACTGTGGGTGTTTGGATGGCTCCCTAATATGCCAGCCTCTTCATGGGTCACCTCAAAGAGAAATTTCTGGACAAATGCACCAGGAAACCAACTGTATGCTGGAGATACATTGTTGATATTTTCATCCTTTAGACAGACAACTTCAATTCCCTCATAGCTTTCCACCACAACTTCAACTCTCACCCATCCATTAAACTCTCTCTGGAACACTCCCACACCAGCACCAACTTCCTGGACACCATAGTCAGCTTCAAGAATGGAACTCTACAGGCAACTATATAAAAGAAACTCGTGGATCACTGCACCAACCTGCAAGATCCTGTAACCACCCCGAACACATCAATAGATCTGTTATCTAAAGCCAGGATCTCAGAACCACCTTCACCAAACTAGGATGCTCTCTCAGAGAAGTAGATCAGATCATGGACTGGGACACTGACAGAACCCCAGAGAACCGACTTTATTACAGAAATAAAAACCTCTCCAACCACACATCCCTAATAGTCATGTACCACCCCGATTGGAACTCATACAGGATATCATTAAATAATTACAACCCATACTTGATGAGGACAACATCCTGAAAGAAATCTTTACTGAACCCCCTTTTTTGGCCTTCAAACAACCTCCCAACCTCTCCAAGCTCATCATCAGAAGCAAGGTGCCTCTAGATCAAGACATATCAACTCAAAGCGGCACCAGAACCTATCAGAACAACAGATCCAAAACCTGCTGCCATAGCTCCACTTCTTCAGTAATCAACACCCACCACAACACACTCTTCAAGTCCCATGGAGCTTACACAGGCTATCAGAATATCTCATGTACTTCATCCAGTGCACTGAATGCCCCAACAACAATTGTGTGGGTGAAACCAGACCATCTTGACACCCTCAAATGAACTCACACAAGAAAACAACAAGAGATAAACACCCTCACCCTGTGGGTGAACACTTTTCACACAGCGATCCCTCTATATCTGACCTCCCCCTCCTTATCCTCAAAGGAAACCTGCACCACACTTTCAAAAGATGAGTCTGGGAGCATAACTTCATAACGTTGCTAGATACTAAAAATCAGGGGGTGAACAGAGAGTCTGGGTATTACAACAACCTATAATCCACCAACGACCCCCTGTGCCCTCAGGTGCCTTTCCCTCCCTGTCCTTTCCTCTCCCTTATGACTGGAATTGTTGAAGGGCTAATTCGCATTGAAATACATGTTAACTCCTTATGCTACAAGTTCTGTTCCATGTATTGAGCTGTGACACACTGTGTACATTTGCTAGACATGAAGAAGAGCTGTTGAAAGCTTGTTTTCTTGCTCGCCAACAGAAGTTGGTGGAATAAGAGACATTACCGGACCCTAATACCGCCAGTAAGGCAAAGAGTGTATTTCAAACAACAGAGCCAGTTCCTCAGCTGGTGTAGATCAACCCTCCTGAAGTTAGCGGAGCTACGCCAGTCTCCCACAGCTCTGCACCTGATCCAGATATCTTGTTTGGCTCCAAGCAAGAACTGTTACCTGGGGGTCTCAAACAAGCAATAACAGACTTAAATTCTCCCGATGACCTTCAGCGCTAAATGTCCTTCAGCCAAAAAGGAGTAAAAAAGAGTTTTCTCTCTAACTCTAAAATGAATACAGATGAGCAGAGAACGAAGCAGCAGCCTCCTTAATCAAGTGTGTGTGAGTAGCGTCGAATTCCTGCAGTGGATTTTCACTCTCACACCCTGCAGACTGGGCAGAACAAATAGAATTCAGAGTCACAGATCTGCCTGTTCGAACCAGCTTGCTGCACCCTAATTGCAATCTGCCATCTCAGGGAAACAGACAGATTTGTTTGAATGCATCCAGCCCTTACAGCACCTTTCCCCCACACACACAATTCTGTCTCAGAAGCTGCTGTTAAAAGGTGCAATTTGTGTCTGTGGTTGAGCTTTATTAAACGTTCTTCTTTTATAAATATATGCCTCGTAATTACTCCCAGAGCAGGCAGCCTCCCGGCTTTCCTCAGGATTCAGCTGCAGTGCTTTGGGAGTGACAAGCAGACAGCAGAGAACCTGAGACGCTATTGGTTGGTGAAGAGAATGAAAGCTCATTGTTTTCCACCTTGATATATGGCATCTCATCAGCAGGGATCGAACCTTGGGATTCCCAAAGTCTGAAAGCATCAGTCATGGCTGCTTGTGCAACCTTGGAGGTGACACCAAACTCATAGACCACTCATGTAACCTTCAGCCACTACAGGAAGACAGAATCCCACGGGTACTAATGTGGTTACAGAGCTGTAGCAAAATTAGAGATCAAATAGGCTTGTGAGTTGGCCTCATGAGCGTATGGGTCTGCCTTTCTACCTCTCCCTGCCCCATGCAGTTAGCTCTTAAAGTAGCCCCCACCTTGCTTTACCGTGCACCTTTTCCAGGCTACACTGTATGCAGGTTACCCCAGATCACAACTGGTTTCAAGTAGGGCTAATCTCCTTTGGGACACGCCGTATCTTGTCTACAGTTGAGGTTTGCACTGGCCTTGGATCTCAGCAATCCTCAGTGAAAACAGACAATAAGGCATACCTTGGTGGCCATGAGTCTACATTGGTGTATGGTCGGCCCAAAGGATACCTCTGCTCTGTGGAGTTTGAATATCCCCAATGCTATGGAAAGCCTTTTCTGGAACAGCCATTTTGTTGGAAAGACCTTCTCACATGGTGAACAAGACAAATGGAGAACAAGAGGCAATGTCTCTAGTCAGACAGACAGAAGGCTAGATTCACGGTAGGGTCTGCGCAAGAGGAAGCCAACCAAAACTTTTGGCCCATAGAGGGTGTTTTTGCTCCAAGTCACGGCTCCGTCAGCATTCCAGCAGGGTGTCAGCGGGTGGTGGTATATACAGAACCAAAGCCGTGGGTGCCTGTGAACCTTACACCCCTCCTAGCACATTGTGGAGGCAGGGGGCCAGATGCACCCATGGTGAGAAGAGGAATGATGTCAAGATGGAATTTGGCCTGAGGTTTAACTCCCTGTCCCAGCCAAATTCCAGTCTGGGTAATTAAATGTCCACCTCCTAACTCATTCCTTAAAGTTTCAGTTGGGTGAAATATTCTATACCCACTCTCCCAGGATATTGGAAATGTTATGTGCAGTCTTACTGTTCAGAACAACTAGCAACCAAGACATGCCCCCCAACTCTGTCTCTGAAGTTTCCAGAACATCTAGCATGGTAACTGAGACAATGCTAATTTTCATGCACTGTGCGTGGAGTACCAGGCCAGCGGTACGAAGTTCATTATCAGAACAACTAGCACACAAAGGTCAGAAAATAAATGCTGCTGCTCCGAAATCTGTCTGTGCAACCCTTGGAAACCGCATAACTCTCTGTCCCCCTCTAGTGGTGAGCTGGTTCTAAGGCTGCTCTGACCCGTGAGAGAAGAGACTACTCTTTTAGCTCAAGTAGTAGAGGCCCGTACACTGTATGCTGACTTCTCCAGTTCAATCCCCACAGACAGTGTAGCCTGATGTGTTGTTACATCCAGAATCTAGGCGCCCTCTGGGGTCACAGGTTGCTGTATCCTCGTTGACTGAAAAAGACGCTTGCTCTTCTTATTAATTTCTTTATTCACGTATTAAAATAAGCAGGACCGCTCGTCTGAGTGACCAGGCTAGGTCACAACTTGGAATTATTTAGAAACATTTCCTTCTGCCTCAAACTGCAACTGACGGACAATAACTCCTGTTGCGATAACATGACAGACACCATCTAGGCCACGCCAAGCACATGGTATAGGATGCTGCGTCATCCACAAAGCTACTCCCTGCTCCTGACATGAAGCTCTGGGGTGGCTACCAGGAGAAGAAAGTACAGAGTCAACATAGGAGGAAATAAAGCGTCCTCACCCCTATAGGCTGCATCTTTCCTTGCCCATTGCTCCCCTTCTATCTCTCTTAGGCTATGTCTACACTTGTTAATTTAGGTCGACTCAGCTAAGTCGACTTAACAAAGTTGACTTTAAGTCTACTTAGTTACGTCAACTTAGTTAAGTCAACTTACCATGTCTACACCTAAATTTTAAGTCGACTTAGGGGGGACCTTACAAAGTCGACCTAGAGCATCCACACTGGATGCCTAGGTCGACTTCTAGGGGCTAGAGGGACCTTGGGCAGGTCCGCAGTGGCGGGGGGGGCACCCCTTGCCCAGTGCCAGGGGGCTCAGCCTTTGCCCCATTGTAGTTGAGTACAATGGGGCAAAGGGGGACAGGGACCCTGGCAGGGCATAGGGGCAGGGAGGGCAGTGTGGGAGTCCTGGAGAGCCCTAAGTCGACTTAGGGCTACTCCAGGTCTACACTGGCTTAAGTCAACTTTAGAAAGTCGATTTAAGCCTAAAGTCCAATTAAAAGGAGGTTTAATAAAGTCGACTTAATTTTCATTAAGTCGACTTTATTTTCCTTAAGTCGACTTAAGCAGCTTGCTTAAGTCGATTTAAGGAAAGTGTAGTGTAGATGCAGAGTAAATTAAGTCGACTTAAGCAAGCTTAAGTCGACTTAATTTACAAGTGTAGACGCACCCTTTGCTACTTATATGGCCCTATTTCCACTGTGTCTGAGCACCTCACAACCCTTCACACATTTCTCCTCCTAACGCCAAGGCAGAGCCATTATCCCCATGGCACAGAGGGGAAAACTGAGGCACAGAGAGACTCAGACTCAGATCCTCAGTGGTATTTAGGTTCCCAACATCCACTGATTTGTATGGGAGTTAGGTGCCTAGACCCAGGTACTCAGCGGTACCTAAGTTACTGACCCGAAGTCACACAAGGACTTCAATTTGGGTCTCCCTGCCTGCCAGGCTAGTGCCCCTAACCAATGGGCCATCCTACCCCTCTTCTCGTCCTTCACTCTGGTCTCTGCTTCCAGCTGCCTTTCGCCCTCTCCCTTTCTTCTCCTCCCTCCCCTTCTGTGGTGTTTGCTCTCTTCCCTTTGATTTAACCTCATCTTTTTTTGGATCTCTTGTTACCTCATAAACCAGCTGTCCCTAGCTCCTTTTTTAAAAACAAAACAGTACAAAAAAACCCCAAACCAAGCATTTCATTGTCTCTTTCCAACTGCAGCTTTTCCCCTCTGGCCTCCCTGCGAGGACTCTGTCGCTCTCTCACCTCTGCACTCCCATTGCATGCCCCTTTGCTCTGTTCTCTCCTCAGTAAGGTCACAAGTCAGGCAGTAAAGGGCCTTTACACGCCCCCATTACCCCCAGCCCCCATGCTTCTTGGCATGCCCTGACTCCAAGAAGAGTGAGTGATTATTTCTCTTTCACTTCACCACTCTGACTTAGCAAGAGGGGTTTAAAAAGGAGAGGATCAAATCCTGAGGGGGAAATTCAGCCTCCTGCGAGGCCCCTCTGCCACACGACATCTCTGTAAAGGCCAAGGAGTCTATTAGATAGCTGGGAGAGTTGTCATTTTGAAGACAACATGCCCAAATTGATGCTGATAAGAGGGATCTTTCTCTCTCAGGCTTTGGCTTTCTCTGCCCTTTGGACCATGTCATTGACAGCATATTTTCCTGACTGGCGCTGAGTGCAATGTGTCAGGTGCCAGCCTGGATCAAAGCCATCCCCCATCGGATCAGGCGGGCCATGAGCCTGCGAATGCTGGTTTTGTGACAGCTTTGGTTCCTGACATTTGCTGGAAGACAGACTTTAATAAGGCCACCGCCTACCGCTAGTGGCGGAGTCCTCAAGGAATAGCGACGCCCGTTGTCAGAGATGGAGAGAAAGGGTCATTGGCAAGCCTGCTGACATCCCATGTGAAAAACAGACATCTTGGGCGAGAAAGCCTGTGTTGTCTGTATCTCTCTTCACAGGTGTATTTAATGCCAGTGACAGGTGCCTCTAGCTATCCACTGAGCAGATACCACATAGGCAGCGGCAGACAAACCTGCACCACACCGCCCTGCCCCTCTGCCTCAGCCTTGCTCCTGGGGGTTGTGCCGAGTGGTGCAAAGGAGGCTCACACTCTGAAGCCCAGTCTTTCCATGGTCCTCTGCTGATGGCGCCGGTCAGTGCCCTTGAGACCTGATCGAGAACCAGAGCCACCAAGCTGAGCTGAAACACACCACCGGGCACCCCACTGTGCCGCTGGGCTTATTGCCAGGGAGATGGCCAGAGACGCAAGTTACGTAAAATAACCCGTGTCTCTTCCTTCAATTTCCTAATGCCTCCTTACCACAGCGTCTCCACCGCACTGAGTTGATCGGAAATGCCCTCCCACCGCCTCAGCACTACGCTACTTGCCAGGGTGGTCTTAGTAGATTGACCTCCGTCTACGTCCTGGTTCCACCGGTCACGTCTTTACTGACTAGCACAATGGATCCTATGCTGTCGGTGGTGGTTCTGTCACTTGCTGTGGCTCCCACCCTCCAGCCTGTGTTTGAGTGTCATTTTATTTTGTAACGATGGCCATTATTGCTGCCAGAACCCCAAATGCAGAGAATTCACTTTGTAACTGTTGGTTTCATTTCTTTTTTATTGCCATCAGAGATACAATCTGACTTCTAGTTCTTCCTTGTTTTATGATCATCCATATTGAAAGCTCCCTAGATTTATGTACTGTAAATGGTAAGTGCTTTGTTCTTTAGGTTATGTGCTTCGGATCCATATGGCCCAGTTGTGCCTGCCTGTAAAATTTAAGGGCATTTGGGGAAGGAGTCGGATGACTCTCTTCCACTGTTTTATTCAATTTTTTCCAGTAAGTAACTTTCATGAATCCCAGACTCTTTGGCTGTGAATTGGATGGTTGCTCTGTTTGGCTGAAGTCTCCAAATACTTAGGTGTTGTATAAGCGATATTTGGGATGGATTACCTACAAGTACTTACATGAGCTAACTCAGGGTCTGCTCTTAAAAAGAGAGTTCATCCCTTAATATTAGCTAAATCAGGAGTAGGCAATAATTTTCTCAGGTGGGTTGGAGGGAGGTCGGTGCAGAGCTGGCTGGGGGCGGGGTGGTGGTCCGGATAGAGATATCAGGCAGGCAGAATGTGGCTCGTGGGCCATATTTTGCCCAACCCTGAGCTAAATTAATCTTTTTTTCAAAATATAAATAAATATATTTCATTTTGTGATGGGTAAATCTCAGTAGGAGAGGTGAGGATGTCTTTAGAAGGGGCATGAAATGAAGACTGAAAAATAGCTCATATACCAAGATCCTTATTTTAAATCTGTCTGTAACAATGAAAAAGAATGGTATAGTTGTCTAGGAACTAAAGTTGAATATTAATAAAGACTTAGATCCTCCAAAGTATTTTGCTGCCTAACTTCCAATAAATCAAGGGGCGTTAGGGGCGAAGGACCTTCGAAGATCTGAATGAAAGAGCAGGTGAGGGAGTACTTGGAAATTGTGATCATACATATTATAAATCAGTCATCAAGGCTACATGATATGAGAGAACGTTAAGGGAATTAACTAACAACCTTTTTTAAGCCATTAGCAGGCAATATTTTTGAAATACCATGGAGAACTGGAGTGGCACTAGAAGGCTGGAGAAAAGCAAATGCAATACATGTGAGAAATGGGGAAAAAATATGGCCTATGAAAACCGGAAGAGAAACCCTAGCAATTCTAACCCTATAAATAAATAGAACAAACACTGAGAGAAATAACTAGATACCTAATAGTTTATTTTTAAAAAAGCAAAAACCCACCTCTAAGACATATGCTTGAATTTATAAAGAGAAAATCTTGCCAGAGGAAGCTGTTTGTTATTTTTAGCATAAACGATCAGTGGATAAAAGGCTCATGTGATTTTATTAAGGCAGTTGAAACCCGCATCTCAAAATGAATTCAAGTATGCATAGCTTAGCCAACAGATGACTGAGAGAGGCTGGGCTGTGGAATATAACCAATTACATATCTTGGAAGGGTGTAAACACAACGTAGACAAGGGAATGAGCCAAGATGTTTCAAGGGGGTATAACCAGGCATTAAAGGATGAAAATAAGATGAAGAAAATTTGGGCTGGGTATCAGGAAAAAATATCCCAGCAGTGAGATCTCCCAGGTTGTCAACAGTCTCCCAAGGAAAGTACTGGGAGTCATGAGCAACATTCAAAACGAGCAATTGACAGAGTGATATGATTTATTGACTCAGGGTCTAACCCAAAAACCCATTGTAAAGGCTCCCATGATTTTCCTGAGCCAAAATCCACAAAGACTTTTAAAATGTCACTTATCCATGTCAGCAAGAACATCTCACAATTGCAAGTTGAGGAGGTGACTGGCCTATGAACAAAGTTCTCTGTTAAAATGTGGTCCATGCTATCAAAAGATGTGAGAACCCATCAGGCCCTCTCCCCACCCCCAAGTTCATTCACATAGGCTATGTCTACACTGGCAATTTAAGTTGTCTTAAGGAGGCTTAAGTTGACTTAAATTAAGCTGCGTCCACAGTAGGCTTTCATTAAGTCAATTTAAGAAATCCCTTAAGTCAACTTAATAACTACCACTCATTAGGTCGACTTAAGCCTCCTTAGGTTGACCTAAGCCCAGTGTGGACGCATAAGTCCACTTTGTTAAGTCGACCTAAGGGCAGTTAGGTCAACATAACAAAGTGGACTAAGTCGACTTAAAGCGTTGCCACTTTTTTAAGTCGACTTAATAAGGTCGATTTTTAAGTCGACTTAAATTCGACCTTATTAAGTCGACTTAATAAAAGTCGTCTTAATTTTTCTAGTCTAGACACAGCCATAGTTACTTTCACGGCAGAATGGGACACAAGTCATTTGCAGGTTTAAACTAGCGTCAATGGTGGATTCTTTGAAACTAAATTGGGACTTGTGGCTTTCATTAATGCAGCCAGAGGTTAGGGGTCTAGTACAGGAGTGGGTGGGTAAGATTCTGTGGCCTGCATTGCACAGGAGGTCAGACTACATCAGTGGTTTTCAAACCATGGGTCGGGACCCAGGACTGGGTCACACACCCTCAGGTACTGGGTCATGGCATCCCCTGTGACACCGCCGCAAGACTGGAATGCATTGCTCAAAGATGTAATTATTGGGTCACGGGCATAAAAGATTTTTTTCAACTGAGTCCAGAGAAAAAAAGTTTGAAAACCACTGGCCTAGATGATCATATTGGACTCTTCTGACCATAGAGTCTCTGAAGTACTCTCACTGGCTATCTCTGAAGTACTCTCACTTGTGTATTTAAGTCGACTTTAACTAAGTCAACTTAGTGTGTCCACACTGAAAATTAAAGTTGACTTAAAGGGGAACTTACAAAGTCGACCTAGAGCGTCCACACTGGATGCTCTAGGTCGACTTTGTGGGGCTAGGGAGACCTAGGGCAGGTCTACTGGGGCAGAGAGGCACCCCTTGCCCAATGTCAGGGGGCTCAGCCTTTGCCCCATTGTACCTAGGTACAATGGGGCAAAGGGGGACAGGGACCCTGGCAGGGCATAGGGACAGGGTGGGCAGGGCTCTGCTCTGCCCTGTGGGGGGGCATGCCAGGCTCCCCCTGTGCCCCCCCCGGCAGGGAGGGCATTGGTGTAGCCCTGGGGTAGCCCTAAGTCGACTTAGGGCTACCCCACGGCTACACTGGCTTAAATCGGCTCTAGGAAGTCGACTTAAGCCTTAGGTCTAGAGGAAAGGAGATTTTATAAAGTCAACTTAATTTCCATTAAGTTGACTTTATTTTCTTTAAGTCAACTTAAGCAAGCTGCTTAAGTCGACTTAAGAAAACTGTAGTGTAGACGCAGGGTAATTTACCAGTGTAGACGCAGCCACTGAGAATTTCACAACCATACTTGCCTCCATGCAGCTGGCTGTGCACAAGTGCTTGGGTCTTTATCCCAAGGCCATTGAAGTCATTGGGAGTTCCTCCATTGACTCCAAAGGACATTGAATGAGACTCAGTTACTTCAACTCCTTTATGGAGTACCGCACAATTCATCGATTCCAAGGATAGAAGGGACCACTGTGATCATCTTTTTGACCTCCTGTATAACGCAGGCCAGAGAACTTCTCCCCAATAACTCCTACAGCATAGTCTAGTGTGGCAAGCTATGCACCAGCATTTGAATCCTTCCCCTGTATTCACGGCAGTCAGTGTAAGGATTCACAAGGACTTCAAGAGGCTGTGGACTAAAATTGGGTAAAATTTTGCGACCAAAACTTTTTGCCCAGCTCAAAATGCAGATTCAGTGACACGGAAACGTTTGAACAGATTCCTCTTGTGTTTGGTCAATTGTTCATGCGAAAAAAACCCTTTAAAACTCAAAGAGTCTCATCTTGACATTTTCAACATGAAACATTTCCGTGTTTCAGTTCAAAACTACAGTTTGTTTTAACATTTTCTTCAATTCTAGGTTGTTTTTTGTTTTAAATTACATGTTAAACTCTCAAATGCTAAATGAAACGTTTCACTGGAGGTCAAACATTTTATTCAACCTGAACTCCGCCCCGCCTCCCTGACTTTTTGATTCAAAGCCCTCCAGAAAACCATTGTTCAACCTGAAATGATAGTTTTTCCTTCGAAATGACCAGCAAACTGAAAATCCATTATCAGGCCACCTCTAGTCACAAAGACGCCCAAGGACTTCATTTGGCTTTGGACCAGGTTTTTAGGTGCGTTGTGTCTCATAGCATCGGCCCTTTCATAGGATGCTTGCAAGAAGCTGTCATGTAATATCTCGGCACATGCTGCAAGATGCGAAGCAGAGGCTTCAGTTCAAGCACATTTTAGAAATGTGTGTGTGTTGAAGGAAAGGACTTTTTAATGGTTTAATAACAAATATTACAAGATCTTTTTCTCCATAGCCAGCGCCTGCTGAGCCATCGTGCTGGGCCCATATTTATGGCACTGTAAAAGACCATGAAGGCAACAGCTCCACGAATACTAATAGCCTTAAGTTTATTACACTAAGGCTGAGTGCTTCATTTTAATTGCATGGAAACATTTAATTTGTTAGATGAGGTGTCATGTAGTTTTCCTCAGGCAACAGTAACTCATATCCACACTGGGACAATATAACAAACTAAGGGAGGTTAGAAAATTACATGGACTTTTCTGTTTCTTTCCTTTTCTTGTGGGCAGGTTCTTCTGCTTGATCGAGTTGAAATACCAATTGTTGCTGCTGGCTGTTGGGACAAACAGTTGGCGGCTCCCGTAGAGCGGGGTGCCCCAAGACAAGACTGAGCCAGGAAGGCCACACAACCTTAATTCTAAGCTCTTTGGAGCAAGGACCTTGTGTTATTGGTGCTCTATACAGCCAGACACAAAACAATGGCACTCTATGGTATATAGAACACACTAAGCAGGCTATATCCCCACTGTTAGCAGTAGGTTCACATAAGAGGATAACAACCTACTATTGCTACCCCCTCTCGGATTATTCTTGTGGTTCCAGTAATAGAGAGCCAATGATTTTTATTGCTGAAGGCTGTGGGTTCAAAGCACACATGGGGGAAATTGTTATGAAACAGATTTTCAAAATAGCATCTTTCCCCGTCACCTTATCCTACCCCTTTTCAGAGGCAAAATTTAGAAAAGGGGAGAAACCAAAAATGTGGGGAAGGGGGGAATCAGCTTGTTGTAGAAACAGAAAATTAAATGAGTTGCTTGTGAACATTTCTATTTTGGAGAGGAAAAAAACACATTTCTAGAATTCCTCTCCAACCACCCATTTTCTAATATTCTCCTGTGTTAATAACCGCACAGGGGGCAAAGGAATGGAGAATCAAGCGCAGTGTTACTAAAGGCAGAACGATCCAGCCTGCTGGATTGAGCCAAACAAAGGTGGCATCCCAATAATATTCAAAAGGGCCTATGTTCCCTGGGATATGGAGCTATTCCGGCAAGCCCAGGGATTTGTGAGAGCACGGGTCAGACAGGATATCATCCCACCTCACTTGTCTTCAGTGCGTGGTTTCAGTGACTCATGTTACATTGTTTCATGCATATATACAAGATGTTTTAGACCAGTGATCTTCAACCTTTTTTTGGATCAGCACCTAGTTTTTCAATATTTTCACATTTGCAGAAAGACAACAGAGTCCTGT
>ML685850.1:3453952-3572901 GCA_007922175.1 Pelusios castaneus | reverse complement strand
GGAGAAAATCCCACTTCGTCAGACGTCTGACGAAGTGGGGTTTTCTCCCACGAAAGCTCATGCAATAAATAAATCTGTCAGTCTTTAAAAGTGCCACAGGACTCTGTTGTCTTTCTACAATAGACTAACACGGCTCCCCCTTTGGAATTTCACATTTGCAGTAAGTTTACCACCCACCTACATAAATAGTTACTTTTTATAAATTGCCACGGTCATTAAATTAATTGTTTGTAGCGCCCACCAAAAATCACAAAACACCCACTAGTGGGCGGTATCGCCCAGGTTGAAGACCACTGTTTTAGACCCTGACATTAGGAAAACTCATACTGGAAAGAAGCGGTGATTTTAAACGGTGAGGGTAAAAGTATTCAGTGGAGCGATTTCCCCAGAGGTGTCTCTTCATTTGGACTCTTTAAAGTGGGAGTAGATGTCTTTCTGCAAGATACAGTCTAGTTCATCCACCAGGTCAACCGCCACTCAGGGGAGTCCGTGGGGTCACTGGCCTAAAAGGCAAGAAGAATTCCTTCTACTGCGTTAATGACTAGGTGCATTTACCAGCGTCCGCTAGGCGGGAGATCAGACTGGACTGATGATATTCAGACCTCAATGGTCCAGGATTAAATTAGTAATCAGCATTACCCGAAAAAGCCACAATCATGTGAATTCATTATATCACTTGCTTTGGGATTATTCATATTTAAACAGTATGCCCCAGTCTGAGTGTCACTGGACCGGAGGATCATAATGGCCCTTTCTGGCCTGAGAATTAATGCTATGAACTATGCACCTGACAAAGTGAGTTCCAACCTTTGAAAGCTTACGCCCCCCTAATTTTTTTGGTTAGTCTCTCAGGTGCCATAGGATTCTTTGCTGTGTTATGGCATAGACACCCTACCTGTATGAAAGCATGATTCCCCTCCTATCTGGACTCCCCTAATTTCTGGCAGTGTATTAATGAAAGATCTGGGGAAGGCCCAAACAATCCAGTCATTTACCTTGAGAAATGTTGCCTCCAGAAAGTTGGAGATTGTACACTACTAATGCACACAGGACCGGTATATGCCTGAGTACACCCCCCTGCATTTATCTGTCACAGGAGCTGAGGGGAAATACAAGGAACTCAGTGCTGGACACTAATCTCAGTGTTCCAATCTACCGTTGGTTTTTCCCTTTGCTAAATGTCAGCACTGAGGTTGTCAACCCATCAAGCTATTCGCTCCATCAAATGCCTATGGAAGCTTTTTATAGAAAGTTAGTAGGAGGTGTCTGCCAGAAAACACCCAGAGCACAGGAGGCAAGTCATGTAAAGACAGAGAGAGGCATAGAGATGGCCCTGACACTGGAATGCTTCAGGAAAAAGGTTGGCTTTCTGAGGGGAAATACGGGTAGGTCTTTGGAGGAGAAATTTGTGGATTGCTTCTAACTAGACCTGTGGCACATGCATGCCACAAAGGATTTTTCATCAGTATTCACTAGCATTTTAAATAAGTTCTCTTCAGCGGCTTTGATCCCCCTTGGTGTGTGTTTTCTCCTGAGGTTAGCTTACTCGATGAGTTTATTAGGAAGAATATCCATTAAAATTTGTTGTTTGCAACAGATATTACAGAACGTTCCTCCAATAAGTGAGTGGTAGAAACTACCAATTTGGTTGACTCTCTATGCACACACATGTCATGCATCATTTGAAGCTTATCACATCTACTTGAAGAGGAAATATGATGTGGAGCTGTCAAGTGGCGCTGTTACGATAGAAATGGGGATAAACAAAGACACCATCAACATGGTAAAGTGTCCATTTTGAAATATTGGCATTTGTTTCCGTTAACTTAATGATTGTGTATTATTTCTAGACATAGAATTGGATTTCTTTGTGGTCTCAAAGCCTCACAATAATCAAAAAGGGGAACACAAAATCCACTAATAAATTTGCATAGTATCATTGACATGTAATAGCGTTGGTGACCTTTCCAGTCAATATCATGGTCTTGTTCATCCTTACGATTTACCGCAGTCTTCGTTGCCTTGGAACATACACTGTTCTGTGCAGGGAAGATAGTTCTGATGAGTGACAAAGCTGATTTTGCAGTGTCTGCTGCAGCTTCAGGCTCAAATATAATGCTGCTGAAGTTCAGCTACCATTAGGTACTTGAAAAGCATGGCAAGTAGTTCATGTGTTGCGATGGGTGAGCCCGTATCTGGTTGACTGATGGGCAAAGACATCCAAAACTGTGTTTGCTAAAATGTTCTTTGACATGGTCTTCAGAGTTCTCCTCGCATGGTGGGACTTCAGCCAATGACTTGTCCTTTTTGATAGGTAGATTGAGGCATAAGCAATTTGGCTCTCTGTGGGTCTCCATCCATTCTTGCTCTGGTCGTATAGTACTGTTACTAGCTTCTTTACTGCAGAAATTGTGGCTTGTTCATCACTCTCTCCCAATTTGGCAAGCTCTCTGAAGCAGAAAGCTGCTTTTGTTCTGGACAACATTAAACACAGAAATATTTTCCCTTCCGATACTAAATACAGATGACACAAGCATCACATCTTGTTAATGTATGTACAGCAGGAGGGATGTTGCAGAAGTCAGGAGTGAGGGCATCAAAGATTGTATGCACAAGTAGACGCAATGCTTGTCACTTGCGCTGGTAATGGTGCCTGTTTCAAGCCATGCAATTTCTGTGTATTACATTTTGGAATTTAGTGAAGAACAAGGATATCTATAACAGGTGACCTAATTACCATGGTTCCTGTGAGAGCAAAAAACCCGAAAGCCAGCCTGCCACATACAATAAGAGTAACATCCTTGTATCTGCTTCCTCCTGATTATTATAAAAGTTTTGAGCTTCTTCAACACCTCTCCTGGTGATGGACGTTTCTACTTCAACACTGGAAAAGCCAGAGGGAAGGAGGCATTTATGTGCTGGGTAAATTCCTATACCAAGTTCCAAAGAGGTGGCCATGTCAGTCTAGTTCAGCAAAACAAACAGGGAGTCTTGTGGCACTTTTAAAGACTAACACATTTATTCACATGCGCTTTCGTGGGAGTAATTCCACTTGGTCAGAATTTATTGTTCTCCATCTTTTCAAGCATCTGATCAAGTGGGATTTTCTCTCAAGAAAGCTCATACGATAAATACATTTGTTAGTCTTTAAAAGTGTCACAAGACTCCTTGTTTGTTTTCCTATATGCAGGTGCATCTTAAACCACAAATGCAGAGAAATTTTACAAATGATTGCTTCTTGGATGCCATATTTAGAGGCCTTTTCCATAGAAGCACAGGACATTGACCAACCACCAGATATTTCCTACCTTCAACCTTAGTTCTTGTCTGGCGTAGTCTTTCTGCAGCTTCCACTTACTTATTGGTGTCATTTCTGTCAAAGGCTTCCGTTACCGAATTAGCTTTTTCAAATCCTTTTAGGACCTGCCTCAATCACCCAGCAGCCAGTTCATCAAGCGTGTCTCCAGACATCATTTGCATAACAGTCATGTCATCTCTGATGTACACTGTGGTTTCTTTGTTGAATACCCTCAGCTCATGTATTCTTTCATCTTGAGTTTCCAGATGATACCCTAATTCATCTTTGTCTTTCTTCTAATTGTTCCATTAGCATGGAAAAGAAACATGGGAATACATCCTGTTGTGTGACTAAAAACACTTGCTACTGAAACATCATCTCTGCATTTTGCTAAGGAGAGGGCTCTGGGGAAAATATTTCTGGATTAACAGCTGCAGTGATTTTTCCCTCCTTTGCCCAACTTATATTTGGTCTTCTTGGCCATGTCAGCAAATGTTTCAATGACAGATTTCTTGATGGGGCTGAAGAAGCCATGTCAAGCACACCTCTCACAAATCTCTCCATTTGTTCTTCACTAACGTGCTATTTTCAGGAGAGATTCTTGTACATCTGAGGTTACAGGCCGTCCAGTAGATATGTTGATAAGCACCTCTGGATATGATTCAGGGTCAAACGTATTTGTCATATTGTTGATGATGTGGTTAGTAAGAGTTGTAATGTATTCTTCATTCCTCTTCAGTGCAGAGACAAGGACTTGTTTGTGGAATTTGTCTTCACTACATACGCCATTTTCTTCTCTCATAGCTTTTCCATATTCTTTATATGCAGCTGTATTGTCATCTCTAACTAGGCATAACTGTCACTGAACTAAAAATCCAGTTTCTAAAATATTTCAAAGGTTAGTACAGCCTGTATAGACAATTATAAATTAAAACCTTCTACCAGGCAGACCAACTGCTATGTTGCATGTACAAGAGCTGACATATGGAGAAGCATTTCATGAGGAACTCCCGTACATTTGTATCTACTCACTATGCAGGACAAACGGGGTAGAGTGTGTTCTGGTTCACAACCTTCAGTATGAGACTGACCTGGGCAGCAAATTTCAATTAAAAAAAGTATAGAAAACTGTTACCGACACTTGTGAGATATTTGGACAATTCAGACCATGTTATGTGGCAATGCATCCTTCAGGCCTGCTGGGTTAGGGCTCCCTCTGCTGGCGAAAGAGGCCGGGGTAAAATGTGTCCCACTCGGGATGAGTCTTGTGAGTCCTTCTAGACCCAGCTCCCTTGGGGTGAGCTTTGGTCTGGTCTGTGGAATGCCGTTCCGTCCCCAAAAAAGGGAGGGGTAGTGTAGGCCTGGGGTCCAGGAAGTACCAGCCTGTATCCCATGCTGGTGTTGGAGTTTTTCTCCTGCCACGCCTCTCCTGGGCACAAGCACTATCTCCTAGTTTGGGGGGAATTTTTCTCCATCTGTGAGAAGCCTCCAGCCTGCTTGCAACTCCTTCTCTCTTCCCACCCCCCGTAGCAGAGGTGGGGTGTTAATGGTTTGGAGTAGACTTTAATTGGGTTCAGGTGTTACTAATTAACCTGCACTAACCTCTCTCTTGCCTGCAGGGAAAATTGCCTTTAATATTCTGAGGCCGACATACCAACCCTCAGGTACCCTTCTGTTGCCCTCTGGCCTGATTTTATCACAGTTAATATATTGCAAAATGTTGAAATTTGCCATTTTTATCTTTTGTTAAACAGGTTCATTACATCTGAAAAAAGTACTTGTCCATTCAAAATGAATAAAAATGTTATAAAACATGATCATTTTGCAGCTTTGAACAATTAATTAAGGTATTAAAATTAACTTAAATAGCGAAAACGATAGTCAAAATTATGTTGCAGTCTTGCTGGAATTGTGCAAAAAATGACACTCTCGTTTTGGGGGGGCATTCTTTCGTCTCGCCTACAGGCTTACAGTATCACTTGACAGCTGCACAACGTATCTCATTTAAACATATCTAATATAAACTTTCAAACGATATACATTGTCATCGGTGGTTGATGGGAGAAACGCAAGCTACATAATGTACATGATCCGCTATAGTCTCTGCAGATCATGCCTGCTTACTTGCACAGATTTTTTGGTTCTCTGGTGATTCTGAAAAATTGGAAAGTCAAAATTTTCAATGAATCAGCAAGTTGAAAAATTCACTTGGGTCAAATGAAAAATTTTGTTTGACGCCAAATGAAATGTTCTGTTTTGATTTTAAGCATTTAGTGCTTTTCATTAAAAAAATAAAATTAAAGGAAATTTCAGAACAGAAAATTGTTTTGAATTAAAAAATTGAAATATTTCATTAGAAAATGCCAAAACAATTATTGGGGGGAGGGGTGTCAGTAAAACTGTCACTAATTTGTAAAACATTTTGGTCTCATTGAACCTACAATTTTTGTCCTCTTCCTCCAAAAAGTTACAGCTGAAAAATTTCATCCTGCTCTAGTTTTAGGGCCCCCTTACCATAATATTTGAGCACATCAGACATTAATAAATGTATCATCACATGGTATCATGGTACATGTTAGCCCAGTTACAAATGAGGAATTTGTGGCAGAGAGAGATTACGTAACTGTCAGGATCACAGCAAGGCCAGTCACAGCGGGGGTGAACATGAGGTGAGGAGTAGCTAAGGAATTCATAGTCAGCTTGAAGCCAGGTCAACACCAAAGGTCAGAGTCCAAGTCAGGTGCCAGGGTCTGAATTGGGAGGTGAAATCAATCCATGTATTCAAGAGCAGGAACAGTTATGATAGCAACAGAAGATCCACACTGTTGCCTGGACACTTCCTGGAATGCCACTTGGATTTACATAAATCAAGGAGCCAGTCATGAGCCATAGGGTTGCTGTCTGTCAAAACCTTCAGGTGGAACTTCCCATGGTGTGTCCACAGGGGGCATGAAAAGTGGAACACAGATGTTGCTGGGGGGGCAGACTGGAGATAACAGCTGTCTGGTAGCTCTTCAAATCTGGGTTCTAGACCCCTACAGTGATTTGCTCTAGGTCACACAGAGCATCAGTGTTAGAAGATATTTCTCCTGACTGCTAGTCTTCCACCTTCCCCACAAAGCCATCCCTTCCCTCTCACATGCTACACCTCAGGGTGGATCCTGTTGATGTTCAAAATGAGGCCTCTTAAGCCCCAGTTCAGAAAGGGATCTCTACTCAAAACTGCATTGAAGCACTGCTTAACCTTAGATCTTTAGAACTCCATGGGACTTAAGCGTATGCTTAAAATTAAACACACACTTGAGCGGTAGTCTGAATAGGGATGGACTTACACGTGTCCTTAAGTGTTTTCCTAAATCATGGCCTTAGCTAGGTGCCTGCAGAAGTCTTTTAAAACTTAACTATAGGCACCCACTCTTGAAAATCTTGGCCAAAGGGCCAAAAACAGCCTTGTGAGGAACTTCATCCCTACAGAGGCTTTACACCAAGGAAGAATTTGAGCTGGTGTGGCAAAAGACATACAGGGATTTTGAGGATTGGGGTTTTTGAGGAAGAGACAAAGCTACTTGCGGTCTGCTTTGAATTTCAGGCAAATGCTTTCCCCGAACGTGCAGTACAATTTCTAATAACGATCCAAATTGCTATAAATTAAGGATAAATGTCAAAATGACAGAAATGTGCAGAAATTCAGAAGGCAATCTCTGTGCAATTGGGGCTGTTAGAGAGCTGCTTTTATCCACTTTGCTTGCATATGAAGTGCTCTTCCTGGAAAGGGTAAAAAAACCTCTCCTTGCTTAAAGGATCCCCTACTTCCCCCCATGGGATATGCTGTCATGTGTTCTTATTTCCAATGATCAACAGAGCAATAATCATTATTAGTCAACCCTTGTGTTTGTTTTCTCACTTGAGTATTTGCAGCCCAGCTGTAGAAGATCTCTTTTCTCTTAACATACAAAGTAGGACATAGCCAAGCAAAGGAAAACTTTAGGGAACATTTCCAAATGGTGTGATCTATTAGGCTGTGGAGAGGAAGTGGTGAAGTCTCTCCTTCTTATGCGATTTCAAACAGGTCTAGAAAAAGAACATTCCAGGAAAAAGTCAGTATTGGCCAATCCAGACAGACAAGATGGCCCAATGTGAACAAGTAGGGAAAGAAGCGCTGGGCTAGTGGGCCAAAGCCTCGATTCTATTTTCTTTTTTCCTGCTCAAACAGCAACATGGGCTTGACGCAGAAATTACTGGGTGAGGCTCTATGGCCTGAGTTATGCAGGAACTCAGAGTAGATGATCAGAATGGTCTCTTCTGGTCGTCAAAGCTATTTCTCAAACCTCCCATCATCCTGGATAGGTCAATATTATCAACCACGAAGAGTGACACAGAGATCCAGGCCAATAATTGCAAATTAGGGACTGTAAATTCTCATCCTAAGGCATGAAAGGTTGAGTCTGCTGGGCTAAGTGATTTACCCAAGGTCATAGACAAAGTCTGTGGTACAGCTGAGGTTAGCACACAGGTTGTCTGCCTACACTCCTGTGTTTTGGGTATACAGCCATCCTTCCATCATTCACAGAGAAATAGCAGCATTATCAGGTTGGAATTCCTAAGAACCTATCTACATAGATAGAATCAAAGAATCATAGGACTGGAGAGGTCACCTACCTAGTCCAGTCTCCTGCATTCATGGCAGGACTAAGTACTAACTCATCCCTGAAAAGTGCTTGTATATCCTGCTCTTAAAAATCTCCAGTGATGGAGATTCCACAACCACCCTTGTCAATTTATTCCAGTGTTTAATTAGGAAGTTCAGCTTTGCTGCAATTTAAACCCACTGCTTCTTGCAGCGGGGGGCCAAAACTGGACACATTACTTCAAAGGAGGCCACCCCAGTGCTGAATAGAAGAGAAAAATCACTTCCCTTGCTCTGCTGGCAATGCTCCTGCTAATGCAGCCCAACATGCCATTATCCTTCTTGGCAATAAGGACACACTGCTCACTCAGACTCCTTTAATTACCATGCAGGTTCTATCCCAGACCCATTTTGCAGAGACTTACCAGCTATTAGTGCTTCCCTGATTGCCCATCTCCTGGGAACTTGGGGTTGAATCCAGAACAACAATTCCAATGTCCCCTAGATACATTGGTGTTCTATATGATGGCTATTGCAAAAAAACCCAACTCAATAAACACCATTGCTCCAACAATTGAGCCTATAAGATGCCTTGCTATAATTATTCATAATAGTTAAACTCTTCAGCTGCCCAGACAGAGCCTTATTCTGCTTTCAGCAATTTGAAGTTCACTCATTTTAAGAGTTTTGGATCTTTTTAATGGTGCTCATTATAACTGGTACAATACGGGATTCCAATATAAGTTACATTTCATAAAATTCCTATAGACATCGCCCAGCAGGTTTGATTGAAACAGGTAATTTAGTAGCGAGCCACAAAGTTCTTCCGTGAATCAGTGACTCATGATGTCCTATAAAACACACACTAAAATGTCATAATGACCTATCACTATTATTCCTGCCCTAAATCTTCCCTGCAAGAGGAACAGAGTTGCTCAGTGAGGGCAGGAGGAATCATGCTCACTGCAGCAAGCCAGCAGGCACCTGACTTGTCCCGTGCAACTTGCAGCAGATCAATGTGGCTGAGATCCCAAATACTCTTCAGTCCTATCACTTCTGCCGTCCACCAAAAAATGCCTATTACTGCCATCAATATCCAGGGGGGTGTTGTAGAGGTGGTAGAAAAGGGCTTATGATTTTTTTTGACAGGTTTATTTTATTTTATTTCCAAATTTCCCAGCAAGTCAGGATAGCTAAGTCCAAAGCTGAGGGTGCAGAGTTACAAAGGGATCTCTGAAAAGTGGTTGACTCATGAAAAATCGTGAATGGTGAAAATCAATGTGGATAAATGCAGAAGTAATCTCTGCAATCCATACAAAATGCTTGGGTCTGTGTTAGCTGTTATTACAAAGGAAAGAGATCTTGGAGTCTTTGTGGATAGTTTTTTTAGAACATCTGCTCAGTGTGCAGCGGGAGTCAAAAAAGCTATCAGAATGTTACGAACCATTAGGAAAGAGATAGATAATCAGAATAAATATCATAATGCCACTTTATAAATCCATGCTACACCCACATCTTGACAACTGCATGCAGTTCTGGTCGCCCCATCTCAAAAAAAGATATAACAGAATTGGAAAAAGAAAAGAGATGTGCTCCAAAAATGATTGGGTGTATGGAACAGCTTCCACATGAGAAAAGATTATAAAGACTATGACTGATCATCTTACAAAAGAGATGAGGGGATATGACAGAGTTCTATGAAATCATGAATGGTGTGGCGAAAGTGAATAGGGACTTAAGTTCCAGAAGGGCTGTTACTTGTTAGCTCTATTGTCCTTGTAACCAGGGCATTGTTACAGTACCAGCCTCTGTGACTCGCCCCCACATTCACCCCCAGCCTCTACTTGAACCAGAAACCCAAAACAGCGGAAAGGCAGTGAGTAGGAGACACACCTAAACCCCTCCAAACAAGGGTGATGGAATTAGGGCAACTCCCCCACCCTCATCTACTTCAAAGATGCGAGCCATTAGCACATTGAATGGGTAGCAGAAAACTTCATTTGCATGCCGAATGGATAATCAAGTGCCAAGGCAAGAACCACACTGAACTTTCGGGGTGTGTCTACACTTGTAAATTAAGTCGGCTTAATTCACTCTGCGTCTACACTACGATTCCCTTAAGTCGATTTAAGCTGCTGCTTAAATCAACTTAAGGAAATTTTAAGTCGACTTAATAAGACCTAGTTTAAAGTTGACTTTACTGGCTACGTCAACTTTATTAAGTCGACTTAGCCAGTGTAGATGCAGATTAGCCCTAAGTCGACTTTAAGTCGACTTAAAGGGCCCCCAGGACTCCCCCACTGACCTGCCTGCCAGGGTGCCTGGCACAGCCTGAGCCTGGCGTGCCCACCCACAGGGTAGGACAAAGCCCTGCCCACCCTGCTCCTGCACCCTGCCCCTGTCCTGCTCAGCCCCCATTGCACCCTGATACAATGGGGAAAATGCTGAGCCGCCTGGCACTTTTAATTGGGTACCCCCCCCCTCCCACCATGGACCACTCCCAGGTCCACCTAGCCCCTAGAAGTTGACTTAGGCTTCCAGTGTGGACGCTCTAAGTCAATTTGACAAGGTCAACTTTAAGTCGACCTAATTTTATAGTGTGGACATGCTAAGTTGACTTAACAAAGTCCACTTATTTGGCCAAGTGTACACGTAGCCTCAGATTGGTGAAGCAGGGAAGCATTGCATGATGGCGGATCTCTGCTCCAGAAGCTAACGAACCCACTCCAGCACACACCCAGCTCAGCAGTTATCAGACCAATTCTAGTCAATTGATCTTTACTTGATATCCAAAAATACTGAATCTGCCTGATTGCATTGTGAGCTCCCTCAAAGTAACACCACCCATGGCCAGGACTGATCAGTTCCTATTGTCCACCTAAACAAAACAACTCTGATATTTATACTCCCTTAAGTCATTATTTACCCCGAAACAACCCTAGTATTCTGCCTCCTACCGTTGTTTCTTCCCTATAAAAACCCCAACCCAAGTTCAAAATTCTTCTGATGCCTGGACCCCAAATCTGCATCAGTTCCACTGGGACTTCATCTTTTCCAGACTGATCATAGTGGCGGCTCTCCCTGTCTCCAGCACTCTAGACCCTAAGGCCTTGTACACACTACAGACGTATCGTGCGGTAAGGGGCTTTACCACGCGGTAAGGCTGAGCGTACACACTGCAATGTTGCCTGTTGCGCAGAAACAGCCCTCTTGCCGCACACCAGGTAAACCACCCAGACGATTGTGGCAATGCTTAGCATGCTGTCATTGCAGGTTAGACAGCCTCCGGAAATGTCCCAGAGTGCCAATCGAGACCCCTCTGGGACACCAGAGATGTCATACTTGTCAATTTCACTGCTCTAGCAGAGCAGTGAAATTGACAAGTAGGAGCGGAGCTCCAGCTACCGTGAGTGCCGGCACTCACGGCGGCTAGGACCCCGCTGCTACAGGGAATCCCTAAAGCCACTTGGTTTCCCAGCTCTCTGCTGGGAAACTGAGCGGCTTGAGGGACTCCCTGTAAAAGCGGGGCTCTAGCCGCCGGCACTCCTGACGGCTACAGCCCCACTGCCGCTGGGTCCCCACTGCTGGGGCTCCCCTACTGCTGAGAAGCCAGCGATCTCGGCAGCTGGAGACCCCTGCTGCCAGCCTAAAGGCTGGCTGGGCCGTGCATGGTGGGATAGGTGCCCACCATGCACTGCTCCTTCTAACGAAAATGCAAAGGAGCGTGTGAACTTGCATTAGAAGGATTAATGTGTGGATGGGGGAAAGCGTTACAGTTATAACGCTTTGCTTGTCCTGCAACAATTTATTGCGGGACAAGTCTGTACAGTGTACATAGCCTAAGTTGAACAGCCTGTTTCCTGGGAACCTTTGAGCTGCACTGAGTGGTGAGACCCCCTCCTCACCCAAACACACTTTCTTTTCCTTAGTTGAAATACAACTCTCTAAACCTGATCTTTGTAATCAACTTGGGCTAGACTTCCCCAATACTACAATTGAAACTGGGTAATATTGTAACTGTTTGATTGTTTTTCTCTCTTTGTATGGTTATTACTATCGTAACTGTTTGGGTATTTTTCTTTCCTTTTATAATTAGTACTATTAGTATCATAAGTTTTATGTACCCGGCAATAAAGTATCTTTCGTAATCAAACTGGTTGCCAGATCCTCTCCAAACGTCATTTATTCCTTTGTGTTCTTGGCTTCCCTATATTGTTCTGCAGCAACGCTTCTTTCACCTAGCCAAAGATCCCCGTAATGCCCCCAAATCCTGTGAGGTTTGCTCATTAGGGAGGTTACTATTAGAACAATTGTAAAGTGACAGTGGGGTCACCAACGAGCTGAACCTGTGGCATATAAGGTGGCAGCAGAGAAGTCCTTTGTGACCCAGACTGCTGAGTTCAGGAATGGATAAGGGGTCAGCTGAGAGGGCTGATAGATGCGCTCAGATGTACTTTGTTAATCGGTGAATGTGGATATGTGGGTGGTTATTGAAATCTAGGAAATTTAAGTCCTGGAAGGGTAGCTCCATTGGGATGGGAGTTGCAGAAGGGAGAAGTGAGCTCCATATAGAAACACAGGTGACACAAGCAGTACATTAATAGGAGTACACCTCCCCCCCCAGGAAAGTGACCCTAATAAATGATCATACCCCAAGTTTACGAGCAAATTTGGTAACAGGGGAGCCGTGTTAGTCTGTATATAGCCTAAACAACAAAAGTCCTGTGGCACCTCACAGACTAACAAATTTCTTCATGTATAAGCTTTCGTGGACTACAACCCACTTCGTCAGATGCAGATGAATAGGGGATTGTTATTTACACCACCACGTAACACACAAACTAGGGGTCACCTGACAAAACTGATAAAGAGTTGGTTTAAAACAAACAAAAGGAATTATTTCTTCACACAACAAACAGTCAAGCTGTGGAATTCGTTGCTGGGGACGTTGTGATGGCCAGAAATATAGCCGGGCTTTTGAAAGACGTAGATAAGTTAATGGAAGATAGGTCCATCAATGGTTATTAGCCAAGGTGGTCAGAAATGCAACCTTATGGTCAGGATTTTCCTAAGCCTTTGACAGCCAGATTCTGGGACAGGACAAGAGGGGATGGATCACTCAATAATTGCCCTGTTCTGTGCATTTCCTCTGAGGCATTTGCCACCAGCCAATGATCTGATCCAGTATGGCCATTCTGATGTTAACTTTCTTCCCTCCAACAAACATTCAATACTGAAAACTGAACAGTTTTAAGTTTTTGAATGTTGTTTTTGGAAAATTTGGTAAATTAGTACATTTTTTTGTTTTGTTTTCAGTACATTTTTTCAAAACTAACCCCAAAAATTTATTATTGCAAATTCATACACTTTAATGACTTAAGGTCCATAATGATCATCTAATCTAACCTCTTGTACATTGCAGGTCACACAACCTCACTCATCCACTCTTGTACTAGACTCCTGACCTCAGGCTGAGCTACTGAAGTCAAATCATGATTTAAAGTCCTCAGTTACATAAAATCGACCACTTACTGTAATTCAGACCCATGCCCCATGTTGCCGAGGAAGGCAAAAAACCCCAAGGGTCTCTGCCAATCTGATCTGGGGGAAAATTCTTTCCCATCCCCATATATGATGAGCAGATAGACAGTGAGTGTGTCAGAAAGATGCATTGGCTAGATATCTGGGAAAGAATTCTCTGTAGTAACTCAAAGCCTTTCCCACCTAGTGTCCCATCTGCGGCCAATGGAGATATTTGCTGCTAGTAGCCACAGAAAGGCCACATGCCATAGTAGGCAATCTCATCACACCATCTCCTCTGTAGACTTATCAAGCTCAGGCTGAAGCCAGTTAGGTTTTTTTTTGCCTTTACTGCTCCCCTTGGAAGCCTGTTTCAGAACTTCACTCTTCTTATGGTTAGAAACCTTCCTCTAACTAGTTGATGACCAGTTTATATCCATTTGTTCTTTTGCCGGCATTGGCTCTTAACTTAAATAACTCTTCTCCCTCCCCACTCTTTGTATACATATAGAGCAATCATATCTCCCCTGGATCTTCATTTGATTAGGCTAAACAAACCAAGCTCCTTAAGTCATCTCTCATGACAGAGTTTCTCCATGCCTCTGATGGTCCTACTAGCCCTTCTTGGCACCTGTTCCACTTTGGATTAAATACATAGGAGATCAGAATTGCAAATAGTATTCCAAATGAATTCTCACCAATGCTTTTTATAATGGCAATAACACCACCCTCTGTCTCCTGGAAATATTTCACCTGATGAACCCTAGAATTGCATTAGCTTTTCTCAAGGCCACATCATTTTGGTGGCTCATACTCATCCTACGATCAACCAATACACTAAGATCTTTCTCCTCCTCTGTCGCTACCAACTGATATATTCTCAGACTCCCATAATCACACAATTCCCAGTAGTATTTTATTTCATTAAAAATATTACAGCGGTCTCTATCCATATCCTAATTGGATCCTAAGGGTCTGTAGCATGTCCCAAGAACTTTCTCTGTTAGCCTTCTTTCCCAGAATGACTTTGGCCCAAACAGGTTCCACTTTATCCATCCTATGACTTTAATTTCTTTACAATCTCCCTCCTAATAAATATACAATGCTGTTCCACCACTTTAGCTTCATTTCAGTCTTTCCTGAGCAGCCCATACATCTCAAAACCTGTACTTCAGTCATGACTACTATTGCATTATGTTTCTCTCATCCCTATAATATCTGATTTCACCTTCCCCACAAGTCCATCATTTCAATCATCAGAAGGACCTATGGCTCAAGATTATGTCCTATAAATGGTCACAAGGAGGCTATTTCACTGCTGTAATAATCCAGTTTTACAGGAGTGTTACTCCATTGACTTCAATGGTGAGCCAGACCAAAATCTGGAATTTATTCCAGAACAAGGGAAAAGTGTTTCTGAATTATCTTGTCCTTTTCCCCCTGAGGATATCATTTTTATTGCCTTTTACTAATTAATTTTGGTGGGATTTTTTAATAGCAGTGTGACAATCTATACCTTGCGGTCACCACTTTTACAAGACTATGATAAAATTTGTACAAAGTATGCCTTGTAAGGAATCATTGGAAAAGTAAATCCGCTGGTCATTATTGTCCAGGTAAAATATATGTGACAACACTGTACGTTAAGTTAGGAGATTCTACTTTCTGACACTGCTGAGACATGTTCCAACTTTAGGAAAGCAGGCACAAACCAGTTCCTCGGAGACAAAAGACAAGCTGGTGTCTTGGCCAGGTGTCAACATAATCAAATGGACTATCACCAGGTTAAGCAGCAATTCTTTGGCAGGAAAAAGGGTGTGAGCAAGAAATTTACATCATGGCAATGGAACAGCTGGAGGTTCTCATGCACAGACCTTCTGCCTCAGCTGGTGATTATTTTCAAAGAGGAAAATAACCATAAGAAGTGAGAACTGAGGACACAAATCATCTCTCTCCCTTCATTTCTACTCGTGGCATCGACAACAGCTGAAAGACAAAGGGAGCGTCACTGGACTGGGGAGAGATCCTGGCTGGAGGATTCAGCCAGTAAGACCGATAAACCATGCAGTGAGAGAGACATTTTGCTTTGAATTAACTTAGCTGGCAAAGTTAGATACAAGCTGCATTTTACCTTTTATTTTCTGGTAACCAAATTCTAACTTTTATGCCTCATCACTTGTACTCACTTTACGTTTTTCTTTCTGCAGTTAATAAACTTGTTTTATTGTTTATTTAAACCAGTGTGCTCGGATTGAAGTGTCTGGGATAACAAGATTTGTGCATCCAATTCTCTAGTAATGAAATGATGGACTTTCTGTTAGCTTGTATTGTACAGGAGGGTACTGGACAGCACATTTCTGGGCACAAGTCTTGGACTGAGAATTTGCTGGTGTCTCTCAGTAATATAATTCATGGGTGTGTGGGTGGATGGCTGGCTATAGCACTCATACAGTACATCTGAGGGTGAATTACAGTTGGAGGCTGTATGAGGACAGGCAGGAGTGTTCGCTCTCATAATGGAGCAGTGTAAAAGGCATCCCGGGTTGGAGAATTGGGGGGACACAGCTGTTTAACAGTCCAGATTGTACCATGGGGAATGTCACAAGCAGACATCAGCAAAGTTAGCTGAGATTGGTGCCCAATATGCAAAGAAAGACACAGTAGCATCAAGCCACCTACTCCATCAAGGGCTCATTCACCTGCTTGTCCACCGGTGTGATTTATGCCATCATGTGCTGGAAATGCCTCCCTGCCTGATACATGGGACAAACAGGACAGTCTCTGCGCAAAAGACACAAATCTGACATCAGAAATCACAACATTCAAAAACCAATAGGGGAACACTTCAATCTCCCTGCTCACTCCGTTGACGAAATGTCAACAGCGGTGCTCAAACAAATGAATAAGAAATCGCAGCTTCAAAGACAAACTGCAGAATTGGAATTTGTATGTAAATTCAACTCCATTGCCTCAGGATTAAAGAGGAACTATGGATTTTATTTCTCACTACAACAGGTGATTTGATCTCACCTTCCTCTATATATTGCTCCCCAGTGTTTGAATCCCAACACCTATTTTGATTTGCTGTTACAGCCTGACCTGATCGTGTGTCATACATTTCCCTCCATTTAATTTCCTCCCATTCTGTAAGTTCCCCATCTTCAAAGCGTCTGATGAAGGGGGATTTTTCTCCCATGAAAGCTCATGCGATAAATAAATTTGTTAGTCTTTGAAAGTGACACAGGACTCCTTATCTATTTTACAGAAGCATAAATGTCACAAGTTAGCCAAAAGGAGTCCAATGGAGATAAAAACCTCATGACATATATAGTAAACAGCATCTAAACAGGGTTTTTTTTTTCCCTACTTTTTTTCTTGTGTCCTAGTTCTGCAAAAAAATACATACACACTTAACTTTCAGGGCAGTGAGCAGTCCTATGGGAGTTGACAGCACTATTATTAGTATCTATTTTTATAAGTCTTTGTAGGATTGGGGCCTGAACTAGTAGACCTGGTTGGAAAATAACATTTTCCCTCCATCCACAAAAAAAATTCAACAAAAATGTTAAAGAATGTTTTTTGCTGAAATCTGTTTTTTTTATTTGTTTTTTTTTTCCCCCATCAGAAGAAATATTTATGTTTGAGGTTTTTAACAAAAGCCTCAACACTCTTGAGAGAAATATTCTGTGTTAATTTTCATTTAGGTGGAAAGTCATTTTCTGAGGGGAAAATATTTGGATGGATTTTTTTACTACCTCTATGAGACATAAAGATATGTTATTTCTGTACAAGTTTGTAATATTTTTGAAGATCTGTTCTGAGTCTACGACATGAAGAGGTTGTGGGTTTGGGTTTGTTTTTTAAAACATCCTGGCCTGATTTTACACCAGGTCAAGTGTGTAAATCATTAGCATTCTGATCTGGCAACACTTTGCACTCTTTGGACAACACTAAACCAGGGGAGAATCAGCCCCCAATACTTTGTTCTTTTAAAAGTGAATTGCTAATGCTTGTAAAAAAGGCCAGATTGATAGCTCTGTATTCTAAAGTCCTCTAGTTAGCCACAGAGCAGGAAAAGCTTTCCCCGTAGTGTGCTGCCAGCCTACCTTCACCAAAAAAGCATGTATTCTTTTTATAACTCATTCCATTTTTTGCCTTTCTGCTGAGGTTACCAATGCGTGCAAGTTGTGATAGTGACATTTTGCCACTCGTCAGTGATATTCATTTCACATAGACTTTCAGGTCAGAAGGGACCAGTATGATCATTCACTCTGACCTCCTGCGCAATGCAGGCCACAGAACTTCACCCACTCCTGTAAAAGACACCTAACCTAGGACTGAGTTACTGAAGTCTTCAAATCATGGTTTAAAGACTACAATGTATAGTGAATGCATCAGCAGGTGTCCCATGTCTCATGCTTCAGAGGAAGATGAAAAACTCCCAGGGTGTCTGCCAATCTGCTTTAGGCCCCAAATATGGCGATCAGCTAAACCCTGAGCATGTGGGCAAGACTCACCAGCCAGACAACACCTGACTACAACAGAAGATAGAGCTCAGAAGGAAATGACTTCCACCCATCATTGATTTAGGATGGACTTGAACTGATGACTGAAGAGGGAAAAACCTAGAGTCTAGAATTAATGCTCTGAACCAGAATCTCCCGTAGTACTAAGAATTTATTCCAAATGGATTCTTGCCAGGCAGATCTACATATCTTGATCTGCTGATAAATCAGGCTCATGGTTTCTGGCCTGACTAACGGAAACATTAATGATTCAGCAAAGGGTTAAAGAACACGAAAGTCCTTCAGAAGCAGTTTTGCGCAGTGATTATAGGCAGGCAATTGAGAAACTGCACATTATCACCATTGAATGAGTGACCCCTAACGTCACAATGACACATCCCCATTGTCCTCTTGTAAAATATTTCCTTTGGGAGTAGGATAATTGAGAAACGAGCTCCCAAATGATTGCTATTGAGGGGGGGAAAAAAGGTTTCACAGGCTAAGAGTAAATTATTCTGCAATTCAGAGCATGATTTCAGGAACATGCAGCAGAGATAATTTATTCTGAGTGGCTAGAATTTCATCTAATTCCACATCATTGTGGAGCATCTTTTCCAGTATTTTTATGATCAAACACTGAAGGCCCATTTTCCCTATTCTTAAGCTTGCAGTTTGACAGTACACTGCGTTCATCTTTATTTGCAGGATGTCTTTTTATAGCAAATCCTTCCTCAAAACTCTCCTTTGCCATAATACCTACAAATGTGTCAGCAACGATTAGGCTGCTGTTGCAATGACATCACCATTCCCCTCATGCCGATCGATCCTGTCTCATTGGCTATGTCTACACGTGTAAATTTAGGTCGACTTTAGTTAAGTCGACTTAGTGAGTCTACACCTAAATTTTAAGTCGACTTGGGGGGAACTTACAAAGTCGACCTAAAGCGTCCACACTGGATGCCTAGGTTGACTTCTAGGGGTTAGGGAGACCTAGGGCAGGTCCACGGTGGGGGGGGGAGCACCCCTTGCCCAGTGCCAGGGGGCTCAGCCTTTGCCCCATTGTACATGGGTACAATGGGGCAAAAGCGGACAGGGACCCTGGCAGGATATAGGGGCAGGGGGGGAGTCCTGGAGACCCCTAAGTTGACTTAGGGCTTCTCCAGGTCTACACTGGCTTAAGTCAACTTTAAAAAGTCGACTTAAGCCTAAAGTCAAATTAAAAGTAGGTTTAATAAAGTCAACTTAATTTTCATTAAGTTGACTTTATTTTCCTTAAGTCGACTTAAGCAGCTTGCTTAAGTCGACTTAAGGAAACTGTAGAGTAGACGCAGAGTAAATTAAGTCAATTTAAGCAAGCCTAAATCGACTTAATTTACAAGTGTAGATGCACATTGGTTCCTTGTACACCCCATCTATTCACCTGCTGTCTCTTGTCTTACGTACTTAGACTGTACATCCTTTGGGGAAGGGAATATCTTTCATTCTGTGTTTGTACAGCCCCAAGCACAGTGGGATAGTAGTCCATGACTGGGTACTATAATAAGAAAACAATAAGGATGTCCTTAGGTAGAACCTAAATGAGCAAAATGGTCACCCAGCAACTACATATCTTGCTAGACTTGCTTCTGGGTTTAATTAGTGACTCAGAATTTAAGCTTCAGTGAGTGAGCGTGGATCTATCTATCAATCCTATTGAGGCCACTGGAGTGGCATCTACATACACAAGAGCTGGCCTGGGTCTGAGGTCCACTGTACTCCTCAATAGTTTTTCAATTGGAGGAGAGAGACGAGGCGGGGAAGGGACTATCTTTTATTGGACCAACTTCTGGTGGTGAGAGAGATAAGTGTTTGAGATAAACAGAGCTCTTCCGTGGGTCAGGAGGAGAGAAGCTATCTGAAGTCCGTCTACACCTAAAAAATTAGCTAAGCCTAGCCACATCACTCAGGGCTGTGAAAAATTTCACACCCTCTGCAATGTGGTTAGATCAACTTAGCCCCACCTGTAGATACATTCAAGCTAGCCACCACTGCCTCAATGGAACAACCCTTTCTGTCAATGTAGGTAGCATCTATGCTACAGCACTAATGTAGTCCAGCTGTTAGACCATGACTGTGCTATTGCAATGTAAACAGACTCTAAGACATCCAGATCCAAACCATTTAGAGATTTCTAGCCACCTTATCCTGGAGCCACAAGTGTAGATGGTGCTGCAAACCAGAGGCTGTTGGTGTTGTGTGCCATCTCCGAAAATTACATTCCTAGAGGAAGGATGAAATTAGAGCTGAACAAATCCCCAATTTTTCAGTTCGCTGGCAGTTACCAAACAAACCAAAAACTTGAAAGTCAGTTTGGGTCAAAACAAATTGGAAAAAAAAAATGATGAATTGAAAAAGTCCTTTCGGAGTCAAACAAAATACATGTGAGGACATTTGCATGGAGTGTGGGAGACCCAGGTTTGTTCCCCCGCCAGGTGTGTGTGATATGCTGCACTTTACCTGTTGTGTGATCTGTGTATCATTCATGTTCACCTTCACAGTGTAACTGTGTATTGCCTGAAGCAAATTATGTCATGTCAGGTGTTTTTGGAAAGCTCATGAGGTACTGAACATTACTGTTATGGTGGCATGTTTCTGGCAATATCATACATATATACAGATAGGAAACTCTGCCACGTCATGTCTCCAAGTGTGCATCTGACATGACTTGAATAGATGCAGACAAACAAAAAGCTGTGTTTCCACACCCAGCAGAGGCATATATACAGGTAAAATGGACTGGCCTAAGCACCTGTGAGCACTTTGGCCCATTGCCAGAGATGGATGATCACCTGACCCCAAGGGATGTTGAGGAAACTTATTAAAAGAAAGGGGCAACCTTATCTCAGCGTTTTCCCCTGGAATCCATCTTCTAAGCAACATCAAAGACTGAGAAGCTATCCATGGGGGAGGGAGTCTGGCCTGTGCTGTAACCTGAATACAGATTAAACAGTGAATAAGAGTTTAGAATAAGAGTTATCTTATATTTGATTATGACTACCTCCTTGACTGAATAATCTCCTGATTTATATTACTTTGACTTAGAATCTCTTAAAATATTGCTGTAGTCAATAAACTTGTTTGTTTGTTCGTTTTCTCTAAAGCAGTACATGTGGATTGAGGGTGTGCGGAGAACTCACTTGGAGCGACAGATCTGGTGCATCTCAGTTTCTTTGATAAGTTGATGGACAAGTGTAAATGAGCTTTCAGGGTGCAATGAACAGCACTGAACTCTGCAGGACAGTAGTTCCTGGAGTTGCATCTGGGACTAGAGGAGTCTAGCCCGTAAGTGGCTGGCCGGAGCGATCTTCCACTGCACGGGGGAGCGATTACATGCAGGAGGCTGGGTGTGAGCTGACACAGCAATGGGAATTCACACAGCAAAGGAGAGTAAGCCGGGGCCCTGAACTGGAGAATTGGGGTGACACAGTTGCACACCAGTCCCAATTGCAGGAGTCCCAATTGCAGTGTCCTAGAGTGGATCTTACCCAATCTCTCCTACTGAAGATATTCTACTTTGTATGAATAGTCTTTGGAGCAGGAACTTGGGTCTCTCGTAGGGAATGGCATCCCACTGAGGCTCTCAGATATTCTGGTGTGGAGCTACCTCTACCTTTCTTGTGGAAACTGTTCTACTTGGTGTAACACCCAAATGCTCATCGGGGCAGACAGCATGTCAAAGGGGCTGGTGTTTCTGGCACTCATCCAGCAGGGGTGAGAACACCTGACTTCAACTCCCTGCTCCAGAGCAGGAATCCAAACCTGGGCCTCCTACTTCCCAGATGAATGCCCTAACTGTGAAGCTAAAGGTTTATAGAACAACCAACTTCTCCTCCAGTCTTTTGTGAATCTGCCTCATTCTTTTTCCTTCCTGGCTGAAACATTCAGCAATTTTGTATCAAATTCCCTAAAAATTTCATAGAGTCATATTAGATGAGGGTTGGAAGTGACTTTAGGAGGTATCTAATCCAACCCCCTGCTTAAAGCAGGACTCATCCCAATTAAACCATCCCAGCCAGGGCTTTGCCAAGCCAGGCCTTAAAAACCTCTAAGAGTGGAGATTACACTGCCTCCTTAGGTCACTAATCCCAGTGCATCACCCCCCTCCTAGGGAAAATGTTTTTTCCTCATATCCAACCTAGACCTCCCCCACTGCAATCTGAGGCCACTGTTCCAACTTTTGTCATTTGCCAGCAGTAAGAGCAACCTGGCTCCATCCGCACTGGAACCCTCTTCAGGTATTTGAAGGTTGCTATCAATGCCCCCCCCCCCCCACTCTTCTCTTTTGCAAGCTAACCACGCCCAGTTCCCTCAGTCTCTTCTCATAAGTCTTATGCCCCAGCCATCTAACCATTTCCGTTGTCCTCTGCTGAACTCTCTCCAATTTGTCCACATCCTTTCTGTAGTGGGGGCCCCAAAACTGGACACAATATTCCAGATGTGGCCTCACAAGTGCCCAATAGAGGGGAATAATCACATCCCTCGATCTGCTGGCAACACTCCCACTGATGTAGCTCAATATGCCATTAGCCTTCTTGGCAATAGGGACACAGGTTGACCAAAACTGTATTACTTTGGTGAAGAAACTATTCATCTGAAAAAATTCAGCCCATCGTAGGTAAAAGAGTCTGCTCCAGAGACTATAATACAAAGATAGGCAGGAGGAAGACATTGTGTGTGAGGTTCAACATGAAAGCTTTTCACTCTCTGTGGAGTGGACTGTTAGGATTTGTGCCATCCGGGGAAGGTTGTTCATTGCAGAAAGCCACGTGGAACCTCTTGAAGCACATTGTCAAACCTGGCATCTGAGCATCAGTAGAAAAATGAACAAAACCAGATCTGAATGTGACCAAATTTATCTACACCTAAGATTTTGTGACTATTTGTAAAGAGAAATCTCCATCTCACTGTATTCTTGTGCGGTCCCTGTCTGTCACTCACCATCTATTCCTTCATTTTATGCTAGCATTGTAAGCTCTTTGGGAAAGAGTCAGCATCTAACTCAAAGGGGGCCTGATCCATCATAAAAGCCACGATTCCACAATCAAGAAAGAGTATATATCTTTGGCTAAAAGGCCATCACATGGTCCAGTGGCAAAGCAAAGGCAGCAATCAGAAACATAAAAAGCAATATGTAACAAATGGAAAAAAAGAGAAGTAGATAGCAATCAATATAAATTAGAAGTTATGAAGTCGTGAAAATTAATACAGGCACAAGACAGAAATCCATGGCTGGCCAACCTAAAGACAATAAGAAGCTATTTGTATATTAGGAACACGAAATGCCAGCGGTGCTATAGGCCCATTATTAGAAGCCGATGGTAAAATTGCTAACAACAATTCACAAAGGCAGAATTGTTCAATAAATACCCTGGGTCTGTATTTGGAAAGAAGTAGGATGATGTATGCAGACCGAGGCTTGGCAAAATTTTATTTTTTATAATAACGATGAATAATATTGATGTTTATTTTTAAGCATTTTTCCTGTTTCTATCCATTTACACATTCACAGTTGTGGGAAATGGGAGGAGGAGGTCAGACAATAATTATTAAATGACAGCAGACATTGAAATCCAAAGAGTTAAAATGTTATAACCACTAAAACACAAATTGTCAACACCACACATCACAAAGTAAATAGCCTTAAATCAAACTCTAATCAGTTCTCAGACAGTATTTATCTTTCTTGGTTTATCTGTATATTTCAATTATTATTGATGGAAATATTTTTTCACTAGTTTGTGTACGCTGATAAACATCTAATCCTTCCAAGGCAACTCATATTCCATGAGGATGATGCAGTATTTTCCATCCAAGGAGGGTGTTACAGAATATCTGCTAGGGGTGTGACAGCTGGTTTCTGTAATGCCCTCTTATGATCCGGCTGGACACTGCCCACCTTGTTGCGGCGTCTCTGAAAGCCAGCTGTTGCATCTCACAGGTTATGGTACAGTGGCTCTTTAGCCATCTGGGTAAGACATTCATGAATCCCACCTCTTCCGGAGTATTAAAGTCTAAAAAAAGCCCAAAAGAAGGTTGTCAAAAGAGTCTTCGGCTGGACTCCATCCTTCTATTCAGGACTCATCTCCATGAAGCTAGGGCTTTGATTGGTCTCTCTGGAGTGAGTTATCCATGGGGACGGATATCCAGGCAGCAGCTGTCTCAGACTCTTGGGTTGTATCCAGGTATCCCTCACCATGGGAGACGTAGAGCTCTGCTTTCTTTCCTGGCCAGCCTGAAACTGAACTGGCCTTTCTTCTGTTAACTCCCCCATCCACCAGAGACATCTGCCGCACATGTAGTGGGAGGGGGGCTGAATGGGTCCACAGACCCGCCTTAGTCCCTCCCTGCATGCCCCATCACACCGGGATAAGCATTTTAAAATCAGCAGTCCTGGATATCCTGCACAAAAGAGTCCTAAAAGAGTTGACTGAGGAGTTCTCTGGCCTGCTGATGTTAATTTTTAATAAGCGTTGGAATCCTGGGGAATGCTAACAGTCGCAATACTCAGATAAGGGGAGGATGATCCGGGACGCTATAAACCAGTTAGCTTGACATCAATCCCCGCCAGAGTGCTAGAAATGCTGAGGTGGGATTCAGCTTGGAAAGAATTAAAAGCTAGGAAGATCATTATACAACCTATGCAGATTTATGGAAAATAAGTCTTGTCAAACAACACTGAATTCATTCCCTGATGAAATTACAAGTTTGGCTGATAAAGGGAACTGTGAAGATGGAATATACTTTTATAATTCATTTGATTTAGTAGCACACAACATTCTGATTAAAAAATTTGCACTGTACCATACCAGCAAAGCACAGGTAAAAGGATTAAGAACTGGCTAAGCAACAGATCTCAAAAAGTAGTCCTCTGTGGGGAAATATCCCTGAATAGGGGTGTTGCCAGTGGGGTTCTGCAGGGATCGGTACTAGACCCACTTCAATTCAACATTTTCATTGATGACCTGAAAGTCAGTACAAAGGTCACAGCTGATAAAATGTATGGTTGACACAAAGGCTGGTGGAATGGTACAGAATGAAGACAGGACGTCATACAGAACCATCTGGATCGCTTGGCCCATTGCAACAAAATAGAGTTCAATATAGTCAGTGCAGAGTTCTGCATCTTGGAACAAGGAATGTAGGTCCTGCTTACAGAAAGGGGGAGGGATAAAGCAGGGACTCTGAAGAGGATTGAGGAATTACAGTGGGCAAATAACTCATTGGGAATGCCCAGTGTGATGCTTGGCAAGGAGAGCAAATGGATGTACAAACAGGTGAGCAGCAAAGAGGCAATTTTACCTCTGCACATGGCACTGGGAACCGAACATGGGAGTATCCCACCCAGCTTTGGTGTCCACATTTTAAACAAGAAATATTGGAGGGGCAGCAGAAAAGAGCCTTATAAACCACGCGGAGGGCAAAATGCCTGACAGCAAGAGACAGAAAGAGCTCAGTCTGTTTAATTTGTCAGAAGGAAGATTGAGAAGTGACTTCATGATTGTGTCTAGGTACCTTTGCAGGAAGAAAATACCTGTTCTTGGAGAGCCCTTTAATCTACCAGAAAAAGGTGGAGCAAGAACCGATGTTTGGAAACTGAAGCCAGGTAAATTCAAATGATGACTTAATATAATTTTTTTTTAATCAGTGAGGGTGATTAACAAATAAGGATTAACTAATTGAAGATTTCCACAGCGATTTCAACAATTTCCACTCCACAATCAAACTTAGCCTAGAACACCCCACGCAGGAGATCTACTTTCTGGACACTACAGTGCAAATTACATAAACACATAAACACCACCCTTTACTGATTGCTATAGATACCTACATCCCTCGAGCTTTCAACCCAGACACCCCACATGATCCATTGTCTACAGTCAAGCCCTAAGATATAACTACATTTACTCCGATCCTTCGAACAGAGACAGACAACTTTAGAATCTCTATCAAGGATTCTTAAAAGTACAATACCCATCCGCGTAGTAAAGAAACAGATTGACAGAGCCAGACGGGTATCCAGAAGTCAACTACTACAGGAGAAGCCCAAGAAAGAAACCACCAGAATGCCACTGGTCATCATCTACAACCCCCAAGTCAGACCTCTACAGCACACCATCAAAGATCTACAGCCTAATCTACAAGACGATCCCTCACTCTCTCAAGCCTTGGGAGACAGACCTCTCCTCGCTTACAGACAGCCCCCCAACCTTAAACCGATTCTCACCAGCAACTGCAGACCTAACAACAGAAACATTAAAGCAGGAACATATCCCTGCAACAGACCATGCTGCCAACTTTACCCCATAGCTACACAAAAGACACCATCACAGGAACTAATCATGCCACCTCCTCCATCAAGGGCTCATTCACCTGCTTATCCACTAATGTGATTTATGCCATCATGTGCCGGAAATGCCCCTCTGCCTTATATATTGGACAGACAGAACAGTCTCTGCGCCAAAGAATAAATGGACACAAATCTGACATCAGAAATCGCAACACTAAAAAACCAATAGGGGAACACTTCAATCTCCCTGCTCACTCCCTTGACGACTTCTTAAAAGCTGTGCTGAAACAGATGAATAACAAATCACAGCTTCAAAGAGAAACTGCAGAACTGGAATTTATATGTAAATTTGACTCCATTGCCTTAGGGTTAAACAGGGACTACGGATTTTATTCTCATTTTATTTTATTCTCCCCATCTTCAAAGCATCTGATGAAGTGGGGTTTTCTCCCACAAAAGCTCATGCAACAAATAAATCTGTTAATCTTTAAAGTGCCCCAGGACTCCTTGTTTGTTTTAACGAATGAGTGTTTCTCACAATTGGTCTGAACTGCAACTCTGCCACTGACCGGCTGGCTGGCTGGGCCAAGTCACTTCCCTTCCCCCTGCAACTCTTTTCTACCTTAAACCTATTCATAAATTTTAAAACCAGAAGGAACTGCTGTGATCATCTAATCACAAGTCCTGCATAAGAAAAGATCTCACCCAGTAATCCCTGCATCAAGCTGTTAATTTCTGTTTGAGCTAGAGCATATATACAGAAAAACACTCGGTCTGGATTTCAGGAGTCCACCTGATGGAGAATTCACCACATTCTAGATAAGATATATTTAGATTGTAAATTCTCCAGGGCAAATACTGTCTCTTGCTTTTTGTCTGTACAGGGCCTAGCATAATAGGGACCCAATTTTGGAAGGGCCTTCTGTACTGTAATACTGTACTGTAATGCTGTAAGCTACTGTAATACAAATAAGAATGAGCATGGGAAAAAGTGAAGAGAGGAACAGAGATGGAGAAAGAATCTGTGTTTTGAGGGTACCTGTGAGTAACTTTCATTGCAACAAAATGATGCTGCTGGGGTCACTTCATCCTCTTTGGGAGAACACAGCCAACAGCATATGGATCAGTAACAATATCACAGAATTTAAAGCTTTTCCCGCTCCTTGCTGATCAGTGAACTGTCTCTCCACCAAGCCTCATGCACATGGTGTCAGTGGGCTCTCAGCATCTTGGTCTTCTGTCCCTTCAGAAATTGCTATGGAGCCCTCTGGGGAGCATTCCCTGGTCAGGAAGCCAGAGACTTAATTGCAATGTCACTGTGCGTCTGAACTGACAGCTGGGACTCAGAGCTCATTATGTCCAAAATCCAAAAGTCATCTCACTGAAGCAGAAAATAGGATAGCACAAAGACGCCATGAGGCCTGAAGTGAGATCAAGGGTTTCCAGGCAGGTTCTGTGCATCCCTCATTTTACGTTTAACCCTTTTTTAAAAGAAAAAAACTTATTCCCACCCCATGATGACAATAACGTCTATTTACTCCACAGCTCTTAGCTGATATTGATGACTCTCAGGAGACAGATTTGAATGAGAAGGCACAGGGATGTGGTGGCAGAGAAGTTAAAGTCATTGGCCCAATAATTGTCTGGTGCAGATTGGCAAAGCTCTGTGGAAGCCAATGGAACTATGGTGAGCTAGGCCAGCTGATGATCTGGGCATGCGTTTATTAAACCCTGTCCTCTCTTTCTCCAGCCCGTCCACCGTTGAGAGCTCTTGCCGTTCACTACACACTGTGTAAGGAGGACTGATTATCACCATATAGCAGAACTGGGATAAAATTAAGTGAAGGAGGATTTAGGAAGAGCAGCTGGAAGAATTTCTCAACAGTGTGTGGTCTATTAGGCTCCAGAATGCGCTGTCTGAGATGCTGATGGATCCCACAGCAGCTGAGTCACTGAAACTTAAGCTGCTCGAACCACTGGCCAAGAGGCTGTAGGGAACAATCCGGATCTAGCTTAGTGTACGTATGCACTCTGGCTGAATTTCTGCAATTGTACGATTACCAGCTTCTGAGTGAGTAATCTGTCTTCCCAACTATATGCTACCCAAGCAGGGCCTCGGCTATCTGAATGATTATCCAAGCAAACACTCTCACTCTTGAAATCTGGGAAGTTTTCCAGCTTAATTAACATTAACATTTGTTTCCACTAAGCCGTCTGTCATGGTGCCACCAGACGCACTAACTACGTGCTTCAAGCACACGCAAGTAGGAAGCGTTTCAGGTGGACTGTTCAATTTTATGCCCAAGGTTTGTTCCTTAAAAGCTTTGTTAGGTCTCTGCTCTTTAAATCATCCTTTCTTTGAATGGCAGACATTTCCCTTGACATGTGCTCTCATCACCGGCTAAAGACTCAGTACCATGTAGTATCCAGGGCTCAGCTGTGCCCATAAATTAGCCCTGGACATTTTTGCTGGTGTTGGTAGAAGGAAAAAGCTTTAGAAAGCAGTGAAAGATGAGGGCAATTGACAGAAGAGATGGACCAAGAGACAGGAGCTGTTTTTTTGGGTAAGTCTATACGCCGTCAGTCCGATCTTCCAGGTTCGATTGAGCGGTCTGTGTAGACGCGCTCAATCGATCCGAAAATTGCCATAGCAATTCCAGCCCTGGAACTGGAGTATCGGTAAGCCAACCAGAAGGCATTTCCAATCGGCTTACCCTAGTATGTAGCAAGCTGTTAGTAAGTCATTGGGAGATATGCAAGGTATTTTACGTACCTTTCATATCTCCCATTGACTGCTGCTGAAAAATGCGGCAAGAGTAGACTAGGCTTTGTTGGTACATCCTTCCCCCCTGCCGACCACAGTTTCAGTTAGATACAAGGTCATCCGCTCCCTATCGCTGCTGAATGGCAGCAATTTTCCATCCCAGAAGTGTCTGAACAGTGGGCAAAATGCTCCCTTTCAAGATAATAGCCACCACCCTCTTCACATTGATTATGGCGACTTTCCAAACCGTGTATTTCTGCCTCTGCCAGGCATGATCCCATGAAGGGTAACTGGGAACATCACTGCTGAAAGCACAAACTAAAGAATCAAGCCAGCCAACTCATATGCTCTGTGGATGAGCATCCACACCCTGACCAACAGCATGAGACTGGGTGACCCTCTCACCCGCCTTCATCCTCTTTCCCCTTATTCCTTCCATGGATTTGCTGCTCGCCCCAACATGCCCAGCCCAAGGGCTGTGCCCTCCCATCGCCCAGAATCCAGTGCAGATGTCAGAGGAAGTTTGCCAGATGCACATGGGATAATGCAATGTCCAAAATAAGAAGGGAGGAACTGACACAATCAAGGCCAGGTCTATACTATGCGGCTAAATTAACGGGAGATACACGTTCTGCGTGCCACAAAATGCATATCTCCCGCTGACTTAGTTACTCCCACTTACTGCGCCATCTTCACTCGGCTGCGTTGACTTAAAGCACCCTCCGATCGACAGAGCCTTACTCCACTTGGAGGGATGAAATCGTTGAGTCGACCGGAGAGTGCTTCTGGGATTGATTGAGCAGGTCTACACTGTCTGCTCAATCAATCCCACTGCATAGATCCGCGAGAATCGATGCAGTTTTTGCAGTGTAGATAAGGCCCAAGCCACTCATGCATTCTCCTTGTGAAAATGCGCTAAATTCTCTGGGGGAAAAAAATTCGGGAGATGGAGTCCCAGTCTGCCCCCCACTCCACCCCTCCGCAGGCAGCTTTACACTGATATTCCTCAGATCACCATGGCCTCCCTGCCCTAGACAGCCTTGCAAATGTCACGTTTTCCCCACAGCTGAACTGCTCTTGAGCCATTTATTCGGGGCAAACAGGCTCCTCATCAGCACTGGGTTTGTTATATGCCTCTGCTCTTCCACGGTTTGTCCAGTGGGTGAATTAATTTCAGCCTCCATGAGGGGATTCCCACCCAGCCCTCATTCTCATGCCGTTCAGGTGTAATGAGGTGGCGGATCCATTCTCCAAGGGCTACAGTGAGACATGGGCCTGCATCAAAGTCCTGATCTGGATTCACACTCAGCAGCTCGGTCCCATCTCTGGCTGAGGCTCTATATGGAGCCAAGAGGACATCGGGTTTCCCCTCCCAGCCCTCACCCCTATAATGATATCCAAGGAGGCCAGGAAAACTGAGTTTGGCCAGGTTAACTTTCTTCAGGTTGGCCAGGGACTAATGGAGTTTCAGGTGGGATTCTTTGGTGGGGGGACAAAGTTTTCCTTTTAGATATTGTGTATAGTTGAGGCAGTCGGCACTCAGCAGTTTGCAAACTCACATGCATGGAAACAACAGAGGACTGGCATGGAGCCCTGGGTTTTACCCAGCTCCCTTGTTAACTCTGGATATATCAGATTCTCCACTGTCTGGTCCTTCCCAGATCCACCTCAAACTTTTCTCCCCACAACTGCCAAGCCAATCCCCTCCTCCTCAGCTGCTTGCCCTCTTGCTATTCCTGGCCTGCTCCTTCCTACCCTGATAATTTGCTTCTGCGAATACCCAAGTATGGACCGGTCTTTCCACTGGCACAAACCACACCAGCGCCCGCTCTCCTGCTTCATTGCCTCCCACCTGGCTGCTCCTGGGCCTGTCCCTCCTCCAAGGTGTCAGACAGCCTGCTGGACCCTCGAATTAGCACCCTGGCAGGCTTACTGGCTCCCTTCACCAATGTCACCTCAGCTCCAAAAACAGTGTTTAACTTTGGACACCTCCACTGTGGAGGGCCCAGCTTCCAACTGCCAGGGACTGAGCGTCAAAGATGCTGAGCACCCACAATTCCCGCTGAGACCATCAGGGCTTTCACCGGAGTGATGGCAGGAAATACAGTTGCAGGGTGTGTCCATAAATGAAGGCATACAAGGCAAGGTCTCTTTTCTGGGATAAGATGGGCTGAATGCGACCCACAGTTCCCTACCCAACTACATGAGCTAGTCACTCAGTGGAGGCATCAGGGAGCAGGGAGAAATCCCCCTCGGAGGTTGCAGAGTAGGCTGTCAGCTATGCACAGCCCTGAACACTACCTCCCCACCTTGTGGGGGGGTCTGGACCCCCCTCTGCCCCATTCGTGTCCAGCTCCGTGCATTGCTGAGCAAAAACACCAGCCGTGCCTCCACACTGCACAGCCAAGGGGGATTCACCTCACTCCTTTGAACAGCAGAACCGCCCCGACCCCGCTCCCTAGAGTTCTTGGTGGCTAGCTTTGGCCCTGGGTGCAGAGACTCACTCTGCACTCACCGTTGCTGATCCTTGCTGAGTATATTGGATAGAACAATGGCAAACAAATCAATAGACGTGGCAGATTAAGGGCCCTTCAGAAGGCCTTGGGAGGACCCAGACTCTGGAGGAACCCAAGAGATGATGGGCCAGACAATGCACTGGGAGATATCCCGCAGGAAATGATAAGTGATACCAAAGGCGAGCCAGGAGGCCAGGTGTCCACTTTCGTAAATCTATCAGGCTCATAAGAGCCCTAAAGGCGACGGTGGGTCTAAGTTCAATGGCACTACTTAAGGAGCAAGTTGCTACTCACCGTGTGTAAGGATGACAGAAGAAAGCCCTTCATTGTGACACCATGATTTATTCTTCAAGTGCCTAATTAAAGAAAAGAGAATTTAAAAAAGAAAACTTCACTGCAAAATAAAAATACCGCCTCCCCCCTCCCGACACAGACTCAGTCTACTGTAAATACTGCTGGATTTAAATATCAAATATATTCAGTGCATCAACGACAACAAAACATAATCCATGTAATTTTATATGACAATGCACCAAGCCCAAAAATAGAAAGTCTTGGTCCTCTAAGCCTCCAACTCAGCCTGTACTGTAATTATAATCAGTAGCTTCTTCAGGGAAAAAAGAAAGGGAATGTGGGAAACAGAGGAGAGAAAATGTAGAAGCACTTTCCGTTGCACGTAAAAGATCATATTCTGATCTCACACCAGTGTTATGTAGACACAGCTCCATCGACTTCAGTGGAGTTACCGTTACTCCTGATTTAAACCCAACTGTAAAGGAGACCAGCCTCTGGTCCATATTGATTATATAGGGGCCTTATTCTCACCTTTCATTGTCATTTACACCTGTGCAAAGTGGATAGAAAGATTCCCAATGAGAATGTTCCACTCACTCACAGTACTGACAGCCATTTGCACCTGCATGCAGTGAATACAAAGGATGACAGAAAGTGCAAAGCTGTGGGGAGTAAGGTCTAAAGTGTCCATTTTTAATCTGCATACAATGTCACTATTTGGTCCCCGTTTAGATTCATTAAGGACAAAGAGTTCCAAGACCAAGTATTCTGGAAGTTACAAACAAAACTATAAACGAACAAGGGCTGCAGGACATTTGGTGCATCCTCTATGTGTCGGTGCCGTTCTCTGTAGCATATCTTCTAATCCTTTATCCAATCCCATTGTAAACCAGGAGCCCAACAGTGAGCTATATTAGTGAGTGGTTCCCATACCGCAAGTTACGACCATATGGAAGATCAAGGGGTTCGGAAGACTCTGCCTTTATCACACAGCACTATTGGAATGAGGTCCACGCTAGATGGGAACAGGGTGTCGGTATGGAAAAGTTTGAGAACCACTCTGTTGTTATGGCAGGAGTTGTCAGAGGGTGCTGTTAATATTGTCTTATAAGGGCTTTTTGTGTGATCAGTGTACCATGTTTGAAGAAATGCCACGTTGTTATTAGTTCTGGAAAGCAGGGTCTTTGGAGCAGCTGCTGCAAACACAAGATTTACCCTCTACCTTAGATACTTTCACTAGAGTAAATATTTGGGGCAGAATTTCTTCCTAAGAACCAGGCATTGGTGTTAGGGCTGAGATATCTGAAAGAAGACCTTGCCCTGGATGCTGTTTGTGCCCAGCTCTGTACAAGGACTGCTGCATACAGTATTGATAAAGAAGCTGCATTATGAAAACACCCTGGCTCTGTTTAAACCAATTAGAGTTTTGCCACTGACTTCCATTTGGCTGGGCTTTCTTACCCATATCATTTTGTCATGGTGATTTTTAGTAAAGGTCACGGACAGGTCACAGGCAATAAACAAAAATTCACAGAAGTGTGACCTGCTTGTAACTTTTACTAAACATAGTGGGGGGAGCCTGATGGAGGGGTAACTGAAGCCCGAGGGTGGGGATGAGAGCTGAAGTCCCACTGGACGTAGGGAGGTCCAGCACCCAACACCAGGGTGGCTGACCGCTCCAGAGCCTTCACCACCGCTCTGGGGGCTTAGAGCTCTGGAATACCCCCATCCCTGGTGGCAACAGAGAGGTCTGGGTGCTCTCAGCTGCTACAGGCTCCAGGTTTCTCCATCATCCACGTCAGCTGAAGTGGAAAACGTCCCAGAGATTTCTGAAAGTCACGGAATTCGTGACTTCTTTTGCCTCCATGACATTGTCTGACCCTTACACCATAGCTCTCTCCCTCTAGGGCTCAGCGCTGCTGGTTTTCCTCTAACAGGAGCCTGCCCACAAAGCTCTGGAATTTGCTACTGCTCCACAGAGTGGAACCAATATTATGGTCTAATACTTTACAGAGCTCACCACTGAGAAACGTTTCCTTTAGCTAAGTTTTTGGAGGACCAACGTCGTTTTGATGACACCATGGTTTGGGTTTGCGGCCTAAGGAGTCTGCACTTGGTGAGTTTCTTTCAAGACATGTCAGAAATCACAAACGACACTCAAAATTGCCAGTCTCTCCCCTCATCCTCACCTAACCCACATACTATCCCTGATCATCTGCAGCTTGGCTAACCAGATCAGCAAGGGCACCACACGTGGCCTGGGATTTGGCTCTGAGAACTTGGCACGGCTCTTCCATCAGAATAAGAACCTCTTGTCTTGCTTTTCCAGAACAGTGATTATTGCTTTCTGATTTGGGTTCAGCCGTTTTGTTTTTCTTTCCAAGATACACATAGTGTATTCACACTACATACCTACAGCTGCCTCAAGAATCAGGCATGCATGATGTAAACATGCAAGAGGGATTAATTCAGGATTTAATTGAAGCAACATGCAAGGATCTTGCCTTGACATGGACACAGTGGCATATTCCATGTACGAGCCATGTAGTTTGACCACTGTACTAAGTTCTGTGACACAGGGTGTGAAGTTGCATGGAAAACTAAGTGGCCTCTTACGCTTACGTAGAGTGATTCCACCATCAGATGAACACGTAATAGCCTTCATAAATGTACTAGCTGCTGCCCTGCCATGGATCTTTGTTTTTTGAATTTGGATTTGGAATATACATTTGCTCCCCATTTATAAGAAGTAGCAATGATTGCATTGATGTTGGCCCCTTAAAATTAGTTCCTATTTTACACGGGATTTCTTACAGAGCAGGAAGAATTCCATTGACTAACACCGAGTTAAGTGTAAACAGGACACTCAGTTCTATGCACGACAGGAGAAAAGGTAAAGGGCCTGCACCACAGACTGTGAGACCCCCCTGCACGTCTGAGACACGGGTAAAAATGCTCTATTAACATCACTCTATAAGATGAGCTAGAGCAAAGCCTCCTTCTCTGTCGGTCAATTCTGAACTCAATGAGAAAGAATGAGGTTATGGACTTTAACGCCAAGATCATGCCTTTATTGTCATCAATTCTTAGCTTTTATGTAGCACTTTGCACTGTAGATCAAAGCACTTTACAAAGGCGTTCGGTATCTTTGATCCCATTCTACAGGTGGGGAAACTGAGACGCAGAGCAGTGAAGTAACTTGCCAGTAGCCCATTGGCAGAGTTGATAACAGACCCCACACGTTCTGTTACCCTGTCTACTACCCCATCTGCCAGGCTTAGAATGAGGGCCTTGGGAAATATTTAAAGTGTGGTTTGTCAACATGAGATTTGATTGGAAATTCAAAAGGAATTCCCCCCTTCCCAGAAGAAAAATTTCATCTACATTTTTTTTCTATTTTTTTGACCAGCCCCAGAGCTGGTTGCAATATTTCAAAAGAATCGACATTTTAAAAAACCACAACAGCTTCTGTTTCTAAAGGGCTGTGCCTTTTTAAAACCGGCTTTCCAATCAGCTCTACTTGTCAGCGGGACCCAGACAATGGTCCCCTGGCACAAGTGAAGATTACTCACACAAGAACGAGCTGCACCCTCCGTCCCCAAGACTCCAACCCATTTGGAATGTGTTTACCCATCCCTCCTTGAACAGCAGAAGCAGATTTTTGTTATCGTTACATTTTCTATCGTTGATTTATGTAAATGGCAGTCAGAAATACCAGCACTCCATTCAGAAGGGAAAATGTTACTTTTTACGGGCTCAATATTTCACAGAGATTATTCATTCTTCCTCACAAGCTACTACTTTTTTCTCGCATTATATTTTTACTGTCAGCATTAAATGCTACATGTAGACAATATCTTTGATATATGGACAATTTACAGCACAGGCACAGACAGAACCCTGACCGGATCTTCTGGCACAGAAATGAGGGGTGAAAAGGGGTGAAAGGCGGGGTTCGGGGGGAGAACACGTTCTGTGTATAACATACTCCTGTGAGCAGCAGGCTGTATTTGCCCTCATATATTCTTTGACTATGCCTGTGCGGTTAATGATTCTGATCTCCTTTGTAAAGAACTTTGAGAACTACTAATGAAAAGCTCTATTTATAAGATTTAACTCCCCGAGGGACCATGCAAAGGCCCCTTACCACCCTCTTAATCCGTTGTGTGGGACAGCTCTATGAGTCAAAGCCTAAGGAACTGAGCAGCCTCAAAGGGCAAGAAAAGATGGGGAGGGGTAGAGTTAAGGTCATAGCTAAAACAGCTGGGCTCGTGCAGAGCAGAAAGTGATCTGTCCCACAAATGGGTCTGGTGCGGCTTGTTTTCCCCTGGAGGAACAAGGTAGCAGATCATGCCCTGCCTGGTCTGCTCTGGGGACAAACACACACTTCTCTTTCCTCTGCATTTGTGACATTGAACCCCAAATGCTTAGATAACTGGAAAAAACAGCGGGGCGGGAGACATAATGCCAGTGACGTAAAAGAACGGCTGTCATGGGTATAGATTCTCCTGGGCCATGAGCTGCAAGAGCTTGGTGAACCCTCAGGGCCAGTTTCGCACACGCTGGTGCCTAAAGTTTGTATTTAAATGCCTGATACCCAGAAATACCAGCTTTGAGGGGTACAGAGCAGCCACTGAAAGTAAGGCTCTCCTGAGGTCACCCCTCACTGTGGTATCTGAATGGTGGCACGCCATGGGGTGCTGTAAAACTCCCAGAAACAAATGATCGCTGCTTTCAGTCTAATAGTCTGTGCCTTTAAGGGTAACCCCAAGACCATTTCCTGAGGCCCTTCCAGAAGCCAGCCTGAGCTATATGAGCAATACATTGTGCTGGAAGAGTGCCAGTTTAATCCCCATGTGGTCCCCACATCCCTTTCTGGAGGGCTTTCAGTCATCCTTCTCCAGGGGACAGGCAAGGGTCCAGACCCTGCAATCACTCTGTGCTGGGAGCTTGCTGTCTCCTGGCTTCCTTCTAGTGCAGAAAGAGGAGCTGCAGAATTCTCCCCATGGAGCCTCCTTTGAGGCAGGGCTTCCTGTATCTATATTTAGCGCCCACCGTCTTCCCCAACTGGGCTTCATCTTTAATTAAGCCTGGGCCACCCACCAGGTGCAGCCCAGCAACGCACTGACCTCCCAGGCTTTGCAAACCCCTTCCTTGTCTGTGTGAGGTTCACTCACCGCCACACATGCTACAAGTTGGCTGGGTGCTTCAGAGAGGACAGAGAAAGGCAATTCCTTCCCCCAAGGAAGTCACAACCTCTGGCTGAGATTTTCACCATTGTCTACAGGAATTACCAAATCACTCCCACGGGTGCCCTCAGGCCGGCTTAAAGATCTCAGCCTGAATTGTAGCCATTTCTTTTAATTAACCAGCAGACTGCCTCACTGAGTTCGTTCTCTTTCTTTGGTGGTGGCTGCTGCGAAGTGGGGCCTGAACACTAGGAAAGGGATGGAGGCTGCCAGCTGGCGAGGGCGAAGGGCAAGTTGAGATCACACACATGCTGTTATTGTATTTCTCTCCCTCCCCCTCACTTTTATCTATTTCACCCACCTGTTACATTTTGTTGTGAACCAGTTTGAGTCCTACATCAGCCCAGGGAAAACCCAGAGGCCAGATCTCTTTCAGACACTTCATTACCCCCCAAACAAAGCTATTTTCCAGTGCAAATCAGGCAGCCACAGCCTTTCTCTCTGCACCCTAGATCTGGCCTGGGTCCCTCCTTTTAAAGCACTGCAGAATCACGTGACACACGGGCAGCTCTTAACCCTTTCCTGGATGGCCAACCAAGTGTATATATAAGCTGTCTGGGGCAAGAACTGTCTCCTTTTTCTTGTTTGTACACTGCCTAGCAGAATGGAGCTCGCATATTGACTGAGGCTTCTAGTATATTATTATGCAAAAGAAGACCATAATCTCCCAAGCAGGTGACTACCACTGCAGTAAATTCACTAATCAGTCACAAACAGGGTTTGTGATCCCCCACACTGCTTATTAAGAAGCTAACTTCTCCCACAAAAGCTCATGCGATAAATAAATTGGTTAGTCTTTAAAACTGCCACAGGGCTCCTTGTTTGTTTTGCTGAACTAGACTAACACGGCTGCCCCTTGGGAACTTAAAACCAAGAAGCTATACAACCTCCTTATTGTATTTCATTCGCAGGATCCCAATCAGGTCCAGTAAAGGGATGTTATTAAAATGCTATTCCCTTTTCCAAAAAGGCTCTCCTGATCCCCAAACGGTCAGCCACATTACCAGATCAATCTGAGTGTGGATCTCATGCAGAGTACCAATCCGTTAGTAACAAAGCGTCTGACGAAGTGAGATTTTCTCCCACGAAAGCTCGTGCGATAAATAAATTTGTTAGTCTTTAAAAGTGCCACCAGACTCCTTCTTTGTTTAAAACTAAAGGGTTATAATAAAAGAAAAGAAACACATAATAAGAATGTTAAATTGGTCAAAGCAATCAGAGACACACAACTGACTTTAAAGTCCATGTGTGTCAGATTTTCAGTAGAACGGCAGAGTTTGCAGGCTTGTTTCGTCCCTCTGGTGTACCTTTGAGTACCTGGATTGCTCCCAGTCCTTTGTTTCACAGATCTACTTACAGCTGAGTTGCTCCAGAGGTAGGAAGCCAGCTTGAAGACTGAAGACAGTGGGGCACTGCCTTTTATAGAGGATCATCATGTGGCTTGTTTCAAACACAAGCCCCCAGGACATGCATGGAAAAGCCTCAGAGAGAATCCCCTGTCCATAGGGCATGTTCTTAAATGCCCTGGCGACTCATAAGGGGTAGCTCTGGCTTCGCCCTTTGGTTGGGCTCACTGTGAACGTGAGAGTTCCTTTGATGGACAATTAAACAGGCTTAATGCTGCTGCCATCCTGTCTGGGGCGTCACCGAGCAGCTCATCATAAGCTGAAATACAGATATATCTAACATATCCATAACTTCCGATATAGATATGACACGCACAAAAACAATATCATACTTAGCAAATGATAACCTTTCTACTGGTACCTGACATAGCCTATCTCATAGGAATGACTATAGTTTTAAAATACTGATGTTAAATAATATCATAAATGGTGCCCCTAATCCAGACAGCATCACAGCATAGGTTCCCCAGAGTGTCATAAATGCAGATGACTTCCAGTTTCTATTGACCTGAGCTAAATTCAGAAGACCGCCCCCGGGGTTCAGAGATTCCTAGCCAGAAGACATCATTGTAACCCTCTAGTTCTGGCCTGAAGTCCTGCATAGCACGGGCCACAGAACTTCACCAAATAATTCCTAGAGCAGGTCTTTCAGAAAAATATCCCATCTTGATTTACAAATTGCCAGTGACGGAGCATCTACCGTGACCCTTGTTCCAATGGTTAAGTGCCCTCACTGTTAAAAATGTGCACCTTTTTTCCAGGCAGAATTTGTTTAACTTCAGCTTCCAGCCATTGGATTGTGTTAGGCCTTTCTCTGCTAGATTGAAGAGTCTGTTATTAAATATTGGTTCCCCATGTAGTTACTCACAGAGTGTAATCACATCACCGCTTAACCTTCTCTTTGTGAACCTAATAGATGGAGATATTTGCATCCCTATAGACATGTTTTCTAATCCTTTAATCATTCTCATAGCTCCTCTCTGAAACCTCTTCAATTTCTAAACATCCTTATTGCATTGTTGACCCCAGAACTGGACACAAGCTCCAGCAGCAATATTGGTATCACATTAACTTTTTTCCAGTCATCTGGAACTTCCCCATTGTTCCAAGATTTATTGAAAATGAATAACAACAGTGCAACAAACTCCTCGGCCAGTTCTTTTAAAACTCTTGGATGCAAGGGATCTCGACCTTTGATTTAGAAATATCTGACTTTGACATCTGCTGTTTAACAGCCCGCGGAGGGGCAAGTGGAATGAAGAGTGTTTTCATACAGAATGATTTTATTATTTGGGTTTTTTTCCGCAAATACAGAATGTGATGCTGACAAATGAAATGCCAATTCTTGCTACAGTACCCATGTCTCAACTGAACAGTGACAATACAAAGACGGAATAGTTTCACTCACCATTCTTAAAATAAATATTAATGCTACACAAATCTCCTTGGTGTTTAAATTGCATTGAATGCATGTAAATTGCTGCATGCATTAATCTTACTTACAACATCTCTATCCTTCATTGTAAAGTCATAGTTGAGCATTTGCACTGAAAGGGTGCGTCTACACTTACAAATTAAGTCAATTTAAGCTTGCTTAAATCGACTTAATTTAATCTGCGTCTACACTACATTTTCCTTAAGTCAATTTAAGCAGCAGCTTAAGTCGACTTAAGGAAAATTAAAGTCAACTTTATAAAACCTCATTTAAAGTCGACTTTACTGGCTAAGTCAACTTTATTAAGTTGACTTAGCCAGTGTAGACACCGATTAGCCCTAAATTGACTTTAAGTCGACTTAAAGGGCTTCAGGGCTCCCCCACTGCCCTCCCTGCCAGGGTGGCTGGCACAACCTGAGCCTGGCGTGCCCCCCCCCCACAGGACAGGACAGAGCCCTGCCCACCCTGCTCCTATGCCCTGCCAGTGTCCCTGTCCTGCTCAGCCCTCATTGTACCCTGGTACAATGGGGAAAATGCTGAGCCCCCTGGCACTTGGCAAGGGGTGCCCCCCCTGCCACCATGGACCAGTCCCAGGTCCACCTAGCCCCTAGAAGTTGTCTTAGGTGCCCAGTGTGGACGCTCTAAGTTGATTTGACAGGGTCCCCTTTAAGTCGACTTAATTTTTGAGTGCAGACATGCTAAGTCGACTTAACAAAGTTGACTTCGTTAAGTCGACTTTGCTAAGTTGACTTAAATGAACAAGTGTAGATATAACCTAAGTGTTTATAACTGTGACCTGGTTCTATGCTAGAAATTTCAGTCAATCAGGGGTGTGAAAAATCCACCCATAAGCAGTGTAGTTAAGCCAACCCAAGTCTCTGTATAGATGGCACTAAGTCAATGGAACAATTCTTCCATCAACCTCGCTATCACCTCTCAGGGAGGTAGATTATCTATGCAAAAAGGGAGAAGCCCTCCGATTGCCATAGGCAGTGTCTATACTGGAGACCTACTGTGGTGCAGTAGCATTTTATGTGTGGACAAGTCCTCAGTAAATCACCAGACAGGAGAGAGAGATTGATTCATGTGACATGGCGGCCCACAATAAAAGACATTATGACCTGATGCAGAGAAGACCTATTAACACCAGGCAAACCGTTGTGGAATATCAAAGAGGACAAAAGACTTGGTTGGCTGCTGTCCCCCTCACCCGTGAAAAGGAGACCTGCAAGTGAATTAGGGAAGGGGGGAAGTGAACACAAATCCACAAGTAGAAACTATCTCTATGCTGCTTGGATGCTCAAGGGGAAGGTTTTCTAGGCATAAGCAAAAGATCTCCAGTATTTAGCCCGGATTAGCCCTGGGGGATGTATAGAACTTGCTTATTATAGAAGCTTCTATTCTCTTGTGGAACTTCAGACCGTAACTCATTCGTGTATATATGTTTACCTGCTGTACCCTTGGAAATAACTCTCATTTTCTTTTCCTAGTTCATAAACTTTTAGATAGTTTGTTCTAGGAGCATGGTCTTTGGTGTGAGATCTGAGGCCCAAATGACCTCTGGCAAGCATCTGGTTCTTTGGGATGGGGCGTAAACGGAACATTCTTGTTATTTTTGGTGTGAGAGACTGCCTGGTTGTCTGGGTGACAAGACAGATCAGAGCATCCAAGGGACTCTCTGTGACTCTGTGGCTTGTCTGTGATAGTTGCCGAGGAGTTTACACTTGATTTCTGGTTGGTGATAGCTAAGATCTGGTCTACACTACAGACCTATATCAGTATAGCAATATCACTCAGAGGTATGAATAATCCTTACTTCTGAGAGACATAGTTATATTGACCTAACCCCTTCTGCCCCCAGGTAGACAGTGATATGTCAAAGTAAGAGCTTCTGATTTGACATAACAAACAAGGAGTCCTGTGGCACTTTTAAAGACTAACAAATTTATTTATTGCATGAGCTTTCGTGGGAGAAAATCCCACTTCGTCAGATGCTTTGAAGGTGGGGAACTTACAGAATGGGAGGAAATTAAATGCAGGGAAGTGTATGACACAAGATCAGGTCAGGCTGTAACAGCAAATCAAAGTAGATGTTAAGATTCAAACACAGGGGAACAGCATATAGAGGAAGGTGAGGTCAAATCACTTATAATAAGAAAAAAATACATAGTCCCTCTTTAACCCTGAGGCAATGGAGTTAAATTTACATATTAATTCTAATTCGGCAGTTTCTCTTTGAAGCTGTGATTTGTTATTCATTTGTTTGAGCATTGCTATTAACAAGTCATCAAGGGAGTGAGCAGTGAGATTGAAGTGTTCTCCTATTGGTTTTTGAATGTTGTGATTTCTGATGTCAGATTTCTGTCCATTTATTCTTTTGCATAGAGACTGTCCTGTATGTCCAATATATAAGGCAGAGGGGCATTTCCGGCACATGATGGCATAAATCACATTGGTGGATGAGCAGGTGAACGAGCCCTTGATGGAGTAGGTGGCATGATTAGGCCCTGTGATGGTGTCATCAGTGTAGATATGAGGGCAGAGTTGGCAGCGTAGTCTGTTGCAGGGATATGTTCCTGCTTTGATGTTTCTGTTGTTTGATCTGTAGTTGCTGGTGAGTATCCGTTTAAGGTTGGGGGCTGTCTGTATGCGAGGAGAGGTCTGTCTCCCATGGCTTGAGAGAGTGGAGGATCGTCTTGAAGATTAGGCTGTAGGTCTTTGATGATGTGCTGTAGAGATCTGACCTGGGGGTTGTAGGTGGTGACCAATGGTGTTCTTTTTTTTTTCCTTGGGCTTCTCCTGTAGTAGTTGACCTCTGGGTACCCGTGTGGCTCTGTCAATCTGTTTCTTCACTTCCATGGGTGGGCACTGTAGTTTTAAGAATGCCTGATAGAGATCCTGAAGGTGTCTGTCTTTGTCCAAAGGATCGGAACAAATGTAGTTATATCTTAGGGCTTGACTATTTTTTCTCATTACAAGTGGTTTGACCTCACTTTCCTCTATTTGCTATATATAATGTTCCCCAGGGTTTGAATCCCAGCACCTATTTTGATTTGCTGTTACAGCCTGACCTAATCCTGTGGCATACACTTCCCTGCATTTAATTTCCTCTCGTTCTGTAAGTTCCCCATCGTCGAAGAGTCTGACGAAGTGGGATTTTCTCCCACAAAAGCTCATGAGATGAATAAATTTGTTAGTCTTTAAAAGTGTCACAGGACTCCTTGTTTGTTTGGCTGACCTAGACTAACACGGCTCCCCCTTCGGAAGTCATCTGACATAGCTACCACCTCTTGGGGTGGTGAAATACCTATGCCAATGGGAGAGCTTTCTCCAGCCAATGTACGAGCATCTTCCCTTAAGCACCACAGTGTAAAGCTGCATTTTATGCAGTATTTTAAGTGTAGACCTGCCCTAAGAATAGCCCTCACTGATAATTAGGGGTTTGCGTCCTGCCGCTTCACAGTCTGCCCTGAAACTGTACTCGTGTTCTTGAGCCACTGCAGGACAGCTTGACACAGAAAGCATTTATTTTACACTTCTGCCTTTTCTGCATTATTATTCATAATTCTGTCATTCCCATCTAGTGATGGACCAATAATTATTACAGTTTGTTTTATTCCTAATATATTTTTCCAGATTGTTCTTAAATCCACTGGGCATTGAGTTATCCTTATGCCTTTTTGCTTCTCTTACCAATTTTCTGCAGTTCCGGGCTTCTGGTTTATATCCATTACTGTCAATTTCCCCTTTCTTCCACTTGTTATATTATTATTTTATTTTTATAGCTGTCTTCACTTCCCTTCTAAACCAGGTTGATTTGTTAACCAATATGGACTTCTTCCTTAATTGTGGCTTTTGGGGCATTTGGAAAGTGTCTTAAATAACTCCCAATTATCCTTCACATTTTTCTGATTACATTCTTCCTCCCAGTTGATCTGGCTCTTAACTGTTTTCAGCTTTGTGAAATTGGCCCTTTTAAAGCATCTAGTATCTATATTATATCTATATATCTATATTACTAGTCTGGACTTTAGTCTGTTTGCACACAACAATCATTTGTACGTAGGCTGCCAATGATCTTTAGTTCTATGATCAGTTCCTTTTTATCTGTCGAGACAAGGTCTAAGATAGACTTGCCAATCAGAGGCTCTATAGCCCGTAACTGAGCTATCCAGGCCCCTACTCTTTAAAATGGATGCTTTTTTTGCTGGGCTGGTGTTGACCTATGGACATCTCAGACATTCCTGTTATCCACGGTGCATTTCATGTGCTGACACTTAGCCACAGCAGTATCTTATTCAAAGGGGAGGAAGATTCCACCTAAAACCTTCTCCCATTAACAATAAAATCACCAGCAAATACAGCCCAGAAGACAAGAGAGATATAGGCAATCAGAAAGCCCAAGATGGGTTCACTTGGAGAATCACAGGACTTGTGACAGCGTCAGACACACAATACATGTCACACCATGACAAATCTTCATTGTCTGGCCATAAATGCTTTTCCTGGATGTCTTCTCTTTGTCTAAAGGCCACTGAACATTTCAAACACTGTGGTAGGACTCCCTGTGGAATGTGACCCAAGTTGCTGCCTGTGAGAATGGAGCCAGCGTTCCATGGAAGAGGGCTAGAGGGTCATTTATCGATCCAGTACTGGATCAGATTCAGGGTCAGGGTCTTCACCGAGCTTAGCGCCATAGACTTTGAGGTCAGAAGGGACCATTAAGATCATCTCGTCTGATCTACTGCACAATGTAGACCACAGAACCTCACCCACCCATTCTTGTAATAAACCTCTAACCTAAGACTGTGTTCTTGAAGTCTACAAATCACGATTTAAAGGCTTCAAGGTACAAAGAATCACCGGCAAATGAACCATACCCCATGCTGTAGAAGGTGAAAAATCCCCAGGGCTGCTGCCAATCTGCCCTGCGAGGAAATTCCTTCCCAATCCCAAATCTGGTGATCAGCTAAATCTGAGCATGTGGGCACAACTCACCCCTGAAAAGAATTCTCTGTAGTAGCTCAGACCCCACTCGATCTAACGTCCCGTCACAGATTCAGAATTGATTGAACCAGTAATGATGGGGTTTCAAATAACAGAGACCTCATCAGACCAGCTGGTTCTCCGGGGTTTCTAGGCCAAAAGCTTGTGAATCTGCTCTTCTTGCCAGATTTCCACCATGGCTGGTCTAGCACCAGAGAACAGATCACTTCTGAATTCCTGCCAGGAGGAAAGTACTAAGTGAGAATTCCAATCCAGGCAGTCCTGAAGTTTGGAAGGGCTTAGTTTAGAGGTACTGCTTCAGCCTCCTCTCAAAGGCCCTGAAACAGCAAAGTATGTAAGCTCATGGTTATCTGTTTTTCTGAGGAGGGGAGGATTTAAGCACATGCTTTCCTGAATCAGGGCCCACTTTCAGAGGGCCTGATCCTGCAAGGTGGAGAGCTGGGTTAGCTCAGCGCCTGGAAGGGTCAGTTCTGGACTCAGGTAGACGGAGTTCTCCTCATCCAAATTCACCTCTGCTGCAAAACCTTTCAGAATTAATCGGCCTGAGTGAGATTCACCGACATGAAACATCCTGGCTGCTTTGGGAATTCCCCATTAGCCAGTCCCCTGGGCAAAACTCTGCTCTCGGCCACACTGGTATAAATCAGGAATAACAGCTCTTCATCAGTGGGGTTACTCTGGGGTTACACCTGGGTAACGGAGAGCAGAATTTGACCTGTTGGCTTTCTAAAGCAGAATTTGTGCTTCAGCGCTTGAGCCAAATCCCTCTGAAACCAGGGGAAGGACCCCATCAATTTCAATGGCCAGCAGCTCAGGCTCTTAGGCTATGTATACACTTGCTAAAATTAGTTCGAATTAGTTAGTTCAACTAGAAAAAGTTAGTTCGAACTAAGCAAGTGCCATTCATGGCACTTGCTTAGTTCGAATTAGCGATCCCCATTCATTTCAATGGGCTGGTTAGTTCGAACTAAGAAATTAGTTCAAAATAACATGGCCACATTGATTAATTCGAACTAGTTAGTTCGAATTAAGCCTTACTTCTGACGCCCTATTCGAAGTTATTAGTTCGAATTAAGGAAGCCCTTAATTCGAACTAACTAAAGCCGAGTGTAACCATGGCTGTAGTTAGTTCAAATTAAGCCTCCTTAATTCTAATTAACTTGCCAGTGTAAACATAGCCACTGATCCTTATAGTACCTCCTGCTAGCTCTGTACAGCTGCTAGTGATCAGGACACAAGTAGGATGAATGAATTGCATTAGTAGGAGTGTTGCCAGCAAATTGAGGGCAGTGATTGTTCCCCTCTACTCGGCACTGGTATGACTCCACCTGGAATACTGTGTCCAGTTTTAGGCCCTCTGCTGCAGGAAGGAGATGAAAAAATTAGAAAGAGTCTGTTGGAGTTCAACAAAAATCATCAGGGGGGGAAGAAGGGGAGTACCTGTCTTATGAGGAGAGGCTGAGGGAACAGGGCTTGTTTAGTCTGCAGAAGAGAAGAGTGAGGGGGGATTTGAGAGCAGCCTTAACAACCTGAAGGGGGTCCCAGGGAGGAGGGAGCTGGGCTGTTCTCAGTGGTGGCAGACGACAGAACTAGGAGCAATGGTCTCCAGTTGCAGTGGGGAAGGTTTGGGTTGGATATTAGGAAAACGTTTTTCCCTAGGTGGGTTACCCAGGGAAGTGGTGAGATCTCCACCTTTGGAGGTTTTTAAGGTGCAACTTGACAAAGCCCTGGCTGGGATACTTTAGATGAGGTCGGTCTTGCTTTGAGCAGGGGGTTGGACTAGATACCGCCTGAGGTCCCTCCCAACCCTCATCTTCCAAAGGAGTAAAGTCCAAGGAGTGGATTTGCTGGAGGTGGAGCCAGAGTGGGTCAGGGCAATGGCTTGTGGCTGGCCACACAGAAGAGCCAAAATGTTAGCAACAGCTGAGAGCTAGTACAGGTACATCTGCATGAGCTGGGAATCACACCTCTGGCTGTGTAGTGCTGACGTAGCTTCCCATTCTAGATAATAAGGCCAGAAGGGACTCTGTGCTGATCTCACTGGACCTCCTGTGTATCCCAGGGCAGAGAACTTCCCTGTGGTAATTCTTACCTCAAGTGCAATAGCTGTGGTTGAACAGGAACACATCTTTTAGAAAAGCATCAATCTCAATTTACAAGTTTTCAGGGATGGAGAATCCACTGCTGCCCTGGCTAAGTTGTTTCACCAGTCAATTACTAGGGCTGGCCAGAAAGTTTCCGCCAGCATGATTCCTCTCTGGGAAATGCCCTTTCTGCCACAATCCATCGTTTCTGTGGAAGAGTTTTGATTGCGCTGAGAACCAAAATGAAATATTTCCTTTCGGGGCAATCTGACCCCCATCAGGATGTGCTGAAATGATCTGAAACACACTGTTCCAACCCATGGCGTCCTATCACAACCCAGGGCTTTAGCCTCCAAGCTCCTGCATGCACGGAAGCCGTCTGGCGACCAATGCGATCCAAGAGCTCAGACTAGAAGAACTGCTGGTTCCTTCTGGCCTTAAACTCTGCAATTACTTGCCAGGAGAGCTAGTCTGGCTGTCTCAGCAGGCTGCCTGAGTAGCCAAGTCAGCAGCTTCGCTTGCAGGGACCAGAAGGCTGGCTCTTAAGGCCGATTGCTTGCTGCTCAGAGCTCATACCTGTTTCACTGTTACCTTATTCCCGTAGCTCCTCCTTTGCATCAACCCTGCCTCTGTCTTGCCTCTGCCCTGAACCCATCCTCACCTGATACCCTGCCTGCCTCAGTTCCTGTCTTCCAGCGTGACCCATGGTTTTGGCTTCCGACCACTGACTTTGGCTTGACCCTCAGCTCCAGCTCCTGACCCTAGTTCTTGGTTCCTGATGCCCACTCCAACCACTAGGTCTGACACCCACTCTGACCATTAGGCTATGCCACCCTGATCACTTGGCTAGACATTAAGAACAGCGGGCAGAGGGCAAGGGGCACTCAGATAATGCTGTAAGGAACTCTAGCTGACTTATCAATTCAAGTGTGTTCCAGTTCTTCAATACCATGAAATGTATCCAAAGTGTCATGTAAGGTGTCAATGAAAAACTCACGATTCACTGGCTCTTTCGATCGTCGCATAATGTAGGCGCAAGCAAATGATGCAACATTATGGCCATAAATTGAAATGATCATTTTTAAAATGTGTTTGCCAGCCAAGCAGGAGTTAGCCCACTCGAAACAAAGGAATGTGGTTTCGCCTCCTGGAGTTACTTCCAGAGTATTTTGAAAGACAATGAGAATGCAGTTATGTATCACATAAACAGACCCATCAAGCTAACAAGGTGGGGAGACAAAACCATCACGGCAGGGGAGCCAATTGACAATCACATGTCTAATGTTCATTCAGTTGCACTGGAAGGAGCAGGAGCTAAATAATTTACATTTGAGCAGACAAACACCCAGCAGGGGAAGAAACAGCAGGACACTTCCATAAAAACAGATTCCATCTTGCCTTCCTCACAGCTGGAAATAGCCTTTATCTGGAAGTATACGTCAGAAGAATCCATTTCAAAGAGTCAGAGGACTATAAAAGAGAGGGGGAGAGAATTCCAAGTTATCTATCATTCATCTAAGAGAACAAAGGTACCAGCCCATAGACTTTGAGGGATAGACCCTGACACAGGAGCTTGGTCAGCCATCTTGTTGGAGACACATGGGCTATGTCTACACTTACAAAATTAAGTCGACTTACAGAGTCTATACCAGACTCTTAAGTTGACTTAGAGTTGACCAATATAAGTTGACTTAGAGAGCCTACACTAGACTCTTAAGTTGACTGGCTAGGGGAGCTGTAGCTCCCGGGGACAAGGGAGCCAGCTCCTGGGAAGAAAGCAACTGGCCGGGGCTCCAGCGGCGAGAGATTTCCTGCCACCCTGTCCGGGGCTCCATCGGCGGGAAACCCCCACCGCCACAGGGCTCCAGCCCACACGGGCTTGCCGGCTTCCCGCGCGGCAAGGGAAACCCCTCTGCCCCGGGGCTGCAGTCCACATGGACTTGCCAGCTTCCTACATGGCAAGGGGAGCCCCTGCAGCGAGGGAAACCCCTGCCGCCCCTGGGCTTCAGCTGCGCAGGCTGGAGCCCCGGGGTGCAGGGGTTTCCCTTGCCACAGAGTCTCCCCTTGCCGTGTGGGAAGCCGGCAAGCCCGCATGGGCTAAAGCCCCGGGATAGCGGGGAACTGCCACTGAAGTCCTGGCCAGGGAGCCCCAAGCAGAGCCATAGCTTCCTTGTCCCGGAGAGCCCTGGCTCCCTTCTCCCCAGCACATCCCCTGGCCAATTAGCTCGACTTAGTGCTACTCCCCGTCCACACTGGCTTAAGTCGAGTTAATAAGGTCGACTTAATGCTTAAGTCGGCCTTAAAGCAGGTGTTATTAAGTCAACTTAAGCCATTCTTATGTTGACTTAAGGAAATAATAAGTCGACTTAATAAAAGCCTAGTGTGGACAGGGAGTAGTTTAGGTCAACTTAAGCATCCTTAAGTCAACCTAAGCTCCCAGTGTAGACACACCCATGGTGAGCATTTTACCTTGAACAGTTCATTTCTCTTCCAAAGGGGTAGCCGTGTTAGTCTATTGAAGAGAGACAACAGAGTCCTGTGGCACTTTTAAAGACTAACAGATTTATTTATCGCACGAAAGCTCATGCGATGAATAAATCTGTTAGTCTTTAAAAGTGCCACAGGACTCTGTTGTCTCAGTTCATTTCTCTTGTAAGCATTGCTTGCTTTAATCCATACACTTGCACTTACATTAAAACTCCTCTCTTTGGAGTTATATAGACTTGTTTTATTTTTAGTCTAGACCAACCCAGTGCTGCATTTGAACTGGACTGTTTGGTAGCTCCAGGTAAAGTAACAAACTCTTGGATAGTTATGATTTAAGGGAGCAATGAACCTTAATATTCCTCAGATTGTTCCAGGAAAGGGCTGGAACAACAGAAAACGTTTTTGAGGAAATTCAGGGCTGAAGAGAGCATGGAGTCATGCTACTAGCTGTTAACCAAGGCTGGTGGAGGTCACTGCAAGCTTCTGGTGTTACCACTGTCTCCTCGATCCAGAGTCTTCTACCTCAGCTGCCCAATAGACAGACACAGAATGAATGTGTATTACTCACTGTGGGTACCCCAAGCAGAGAGCTACAATAGCAAAGCAATAAGGCACTTAAATGCTACAGGGTAAGAGTAGCACAGCTCTTCCCCCATCTAGACTGTCTCCCAGAAGATGACATCCACCTATCACTCCCTTTTGGGTTCCATAAAGGAAGAAGAGAGAAAGTTTGCTACTGGAACATGCAAGTGTTGCGAGCAAGACACAAGAAGTAATTCTTACACTGTGCTTCATGCTGATAAGACTTCTTCTCAAGTTTTTTGTCCAATCCTGGGAGCCACATTTCAGGAAAGTGGTGGCCAAATTGGAGAAAGTCCTGATGACAGGTCTGGAAAACATGATCTATGGGGGAAGATTGAAAGAAAAAAGGGGGTTTGTTTAGTCTGGAGAAGAGAAGACTGATGAGGGATGTGATAACAGTTGTCAAGGAAATAAAATGTTGGTACAAGGATGAAGGTAAAGAATTGTTCTCTGTATCCACTGAGAACAGGACAAGAAGCAACGGGCTAAAACTGCAGCAAGGGAGGTTTAGGAGGGATATGAGGAAAAACTTCCTCACTGTCAGGATGGTTAAGCAAGGGAGAAAATTGTCTCAAGAGGTTGTGGAATGTCCATCAATGGAATTTTTTAAGAGCAGGTTAGACAAACCCCTGTAAGGCATGGTCTATTTATTACTTAGTACTGCCTTGAGTGCAGGGAATTGTATTAGACGACCTCCTGAGGTCCCTTACAGTCTTACATTTCTGTATTCACCATCATAGCTGCCACCCACGCTGTCTCCTGGGATCTCAGACGTTCTTTATTTGAATCCTTAGATATGTCTACATACTAGACTAGAGAAAGGGAGCCAAATTACACCGCTTCCTTCACTGGCTTCAGCTAAATCCTATTTACCAGCTGGGATGTGTGACTTTGTCACACACACCATTTCCATTTGTGTATTCTTTTCCTTCTCCTCCTTATTGCTTCTCTTTCCTAACCCTTTCCATTTTCCTTGTGCCTCCTCAGAATCTGACGACAGGGTTAGTCAGCCAAGACTCTGTATTTTGCAGCACTACGGTGAACCTATGACCAGAGAGAGGCAACTGAAGCCAACATCCTCAAGAGCCTGCTGCTGGTTCGAGTTTGTCTGGTCTTAGAGTGGCTGATCAGACCTTGCGCTGGGCCTGTCTTTTTTCCATCAGTGAGGTTGCAAATGAATGTCAATGCCAGAGACAGGAGCTGTATTTTCTATTTTTGCTGCTCTTTCCCCTCCTCTTTTGTGTGTGTTTGTCTTGTTTCGTCTTCTTAGAAAAGGGGATTGAACTTTAACAACAACAGCTCCCTCCCATTGCCACCAAGTCCTTTTCTTCTCCAAAAGAACAGCTATTACCATCTTTAATACCATCTAAAGACTGCCAAGCAAGGGGGATGAGTCTTTCCAAAAAACTCTCTCCAGCTAAAGGGGAAGGGAACAAAGGGTGTTATTAAAATATTTACTATTCTGTATTTCAAATGCTGTCACTTTTCCCCTTCTTTTCTGTATCTTCAGTAAGAGGACTTTTAATGGAATTATTTCCCCTGGTGCTGAGCAGGCTGAGGTCACTGTTGTTTAATGTGGGGCAGTGAGTGATTATATGAACACCTTTGGCCCAGGTGTTCCCTCTGTATTAATACAGCAGAACCCTCTATTAGCACATTTCTGTTCCCGAAGCAAGTACTTGTAGACTGTCATAGAGTCAAATCGCCTCTTAACGGTCTCTTTGTAGCCATGATATTAGTGGGATCCTGGCAAGTTTGCACAGTCTCAGATTTGAAGGCCAGAAAAGATCATTGTGAACATCTGGGCTGACCTGCTGCCCAGTACAGGAAAATGAATTTGACTAACATGATGTGTGCAAACCAGCACATGGATCGCTCTGTTTGCCTGTTTTAGCCCTTTCCCCTATGTCTTTTAGACAACTTAGGGTATATCAGCACTGCTAGGGTTACATTGAGCTCCACGGATCAACGCAGCAGGATCGACTGAGACCCACAGAATTGATCCTGGAAGTGCCCTTTGGCTGACAGAGTAACTCTACACCCCTAAAAAGAGTAATGGCGCACCAACCAAAGGGTGTTTCCTGTCGATGCAGACCAATGGAGACGCTGTGGAAAGGGAACTTTAGCAAGTCAATGGGAGATACACAAGTTTCAGTACGTAGCTTGTGTATTGCCCATCGACACCACTGTCAGACCAGGCCTTAGACTGTAAACTCCTTGAGGCTGGGCCTGCCTCTTACTCTATGTTTACACAACGCTTAGCACAATGGACCCTCGTTTCCAGTTGGCCCCTTGGCCCTATCATAATAAAAAATAACCTTTCCACCAATAAATGTATAGCATGTGGATGGGGAAATCACTTCAGATTGTGCTGAGGTCCCATCAGACTGGCACTATACCAATGGTCTCACATACACATCCAAGTTGGCACCTGAGCCCTAAATGTTCAAATAGTGTCTCCTCCGCACCCTAAATACTAACCAGAAACCACAGAAGAAAAGACTCCTGCATGAGGTTTCAATCTCTAGACACTGGGTGATTCGAGCTCTGTACAGAGACAGAATTCTAGCTCAGATGTACAGGTGCCAGAGACGAGAGTGTTCGTAGAGCCGTCTGAAATGCTGATTGCCCAGCATCATTTCACGATACCGTGTCCAGTTTTTGACAGCAAAACAAGACTGTTCTGATTTGACAGCATTTTACGCTCATGATGTACCAGAGTAAAAGAATCGACAAGGTGCAGGCAACATATGGAATAGCTTCGTATGAGGGGAGATTAAAAAGAGAGGGACTGTTCAGGAAAGAGACAATTTAGTGGGGACGTGACAGAGGTTGATAAATCATGAATGGAGTGGAGAAAAGGGATAGGGAAGTGTTATTTATCCCTTCACATAACACAAGTGGGGGCTGTCATGGGATGCACATCTGTGCATCCCTAGGTCATGGTCTGTGTAACTTTCCTGTTCACTTTTGCAATGTATAGGTATGGTTTGATACCAATTATGCCATGCCAGGTTCCCATTTGAATGCCCCGGACTATTATCAGAGTATCACACTTCCTGCAGCATCATGTATGTGCACAGATGTGAAGCATGTCTTACTTGGCTCAGAGAGGAGGGAGACAAACAGAGCTGTTTCCCAATCTGTGTTGTAAGCACCTACTCAGAGACGATAACAAAGATAATGGGGCTAGCTAAATGCTTGTAGCCTCTTGGCCCAGGAAGAGGGTATGGGGCAGAGAGATTGGAAAACAAATACAGACATTTTGAACAGGGAGATGCTTCTGTTTTTTGCCAGAGAAACACCATCTTGGAAGCAACTGAAAGAGATTGAGCCTATCCACATGGCCAGGAGGACTTAGACTGGCTGAACTCCACCAAACAGCCAGTCTGATGGGTAAGACCAATGAGAACCAAGCTAAAGTGTGATCCTAGGTAGTGTCATTAGATGAGCATGTGTTTATATCTTTTATTTGATTGTGGGAACTCCTGGCTGCTTTATTAAATGATTGTGCACCGATTTGCTACACACTCACTTAAAATCATGTTCTAATCTATAAACCAGTGTTGTTTCATCTAAAGCCGTGTGGACTTTAGAAGGTGTGAATCAGAGTGGCTAGGCCTACACATTTCTTTGGTAAATGGATGTATGTGAGACTATCATGATTGGGAGGTAGGTCCCAATCCATGTAGGATGGAAGTTCCCTGTGTGGTGTCTGGGGACTGAGAGTGCTCGCTTGGGGACCGTCCCATAGGTACCTATTGGGCACACACCCACTGCCTGGGACCGATTACATGCAGGAGGCTGGTGTGGACTGACTCAAGAATGAGTAGTCATCTGGCAAAGTGGGGTAAGTCGGAGTTCAGGAGTGGAGATCGGGGGTCACACCAGATCGGATTCTGAGAGTGGCCTGTCACAGGGGCAAAAAACCTAGCTGGCTTCAAGCCTGAGTTTGATAAGTTTACGGTGGGAATGATATGATGGGACAGCCTAATTTGGCAATTGACTTATCCTTGACTACTAGCACTAAATATCCCCAATGGCCTGTGATGGGATGTTAGATGGGAGGGTTCTGAGTTACTACAGAGAATTTTTTCTGGATGTCTGGCTAGTGAGTCTCGCTCACATGTTCAGGGTATAGCAGATCACCATATTTGGGGTCAGGAAGAAATTTTCCCCCAGAGCAGATTGGCAGAGGCTCTGGCTTTTTTTTTTTAACCTTCCTCTGTAGCCTGGGGCACAGTTCACTTTCTAGTGGATTTTCTGTACCTTAAAATCTTTAAATCATGAGGTTAGAAGTTATAGGTCAGTCATAGGTTAGAGGTTCATTGTAGGAGGGGGTAGGTGAGGCTCTGTGGCCTGTGTTGCGCAAGAGATCAGACTAGACATAGATGATCATATTGATCCCTTCTGACCTTAGAGTCGTTGAGTAAGAACCAGGGATCACCCAACGAAATTAATAAACAGTAAGTTTAAAATAAAAACAAAGAAGCCCTTCTTCCCACAATGCACAGTCAACTTGTGGAACTCATTGCTAGGGTATGTTGTGAGGGCCAAACATATAAATAGGTTTGAAACTGAATTAGATCAGTCCATGAAGGATAAGTCCCTCACTGGCTTTTAGCCAAGATGCTCAGGGCTGCAATCCCATGTGCTGGTGTCTTTAAACCTCTGACTGCCAAATGCTGGCGCTGGACAACAAGGGATGGATCACTTGAAAATTGCCATGTTCTGTCCAATTCATCTGAAGTGTCTGGCACTGGCCACAGTTAGAAGATAGGATACTGGTCTTGAAAGACCATTGGTCTGACCCAGTGTGACCGTTCTCATGTTCTTATGAATTAGGTACATAGGACGGAAGAGACCTCTAGATCATCCCATCTAGTCCCCTGATAGCCCAGACACCCACGTCATATCATCCTGCTTATGAATGTATTAAGTTCTATCTTAAAACAAGTTGGCTTGTTTATCGGGTCCTGGGAGCGCTCCTCCAAACTGACCCTACATGGGGATATAGACGGTCAATCATCCCAGAACCTTATCAGGCATAACCAAGTGTCAGACCAATAAACATAACACAGAGGATGCAAACTGTGCGTCGTTGTGTTGGAAGAAGCCGTGCTACTTTTCTATTGCATATCACAGCTGGGTCTGCGCCAGTTCAGTAGGGTTTCATGATATTTCTCTAAATTACAGTTTAATGGCGACATGCTCAATCCATGTTAATTCTACCCACAAGACCTTCAGAGCAAGGAGAAAGATCTCATTCAGCCTGTGAACATATTGATCTGAGAGCGCAGGGTGCTTGGCGGGAATGAGAAAGTGATGGTCTTTATGAGACGGAAAGAGGCTGCATTGTATTCAGCGGGAGGAGAGGAAGAAAAGACTGCTTGTCAGTTTCAATGAGCAGTTTCATATGTAAGGAACTGTTTACGGCCCTTTCTAATTGCTGTAATATTCCTGCCGCACCCACAATTCTTTCTATTTGCTCGGCTTGCTCCAACAAATTGGCGGCTGAGAGCAGGGAAAACAGTAGAGTCAGTCATTTAAGAAATGAACGGAATGCTGACCAACACCGCGGACTTCTCAATCCGATCCCTGCTTGTGGATAGCCGGGGCTGAGTAAGTGATGTGCTGAAACCACTGCTCCATCATGTCTGACATCTAGCCTCAGGCCATGGACAACCCCGTCCCGAACACTTCAGAGGAAGGCTGTCCCCTTGTCCCATAGCTCATCTGATCTACTGTGCTCTACCATCCATGAGCATTGGCAGCGACTGTTTTCTTCACTCCAGCAACTGATCCCTCTTGCTTGTAGCTTGAGGCTGGACTGTCCTTGTTTTAACCTTTGTAACAAGAAATGTCACTGTTGCTTGTCACATTCAGCCTCACTTTTAAATCCAGCCGCTGCATCGGACTCAAGCTCCGGGTTTAGAATAATATTCACTGTTTAGACTCGTGAGCTTTTCAGGACGGTCACAGTCTCTTCCTTTGCCAGTTTGTGCAGGACGTAGGCACAAGGGGGCCATGAGCCATGATTGCAATGATAAACACCAATGGAATACACATAATAATCGGATTAAAGATCTGAATAGTGCTGGCAAGCCGTTATTAGGACCTGCATTGTGTCTGAGCTGTGCAACCCCGTTCTTCTTTACCTGTTCTTCATGTTGCTTGACCCCTCATGTGGACTTCCCTGCCTGGCTGGCTGAAACATTTGGAATAGGTGGCTAACAAGTTTCCAGGACAAATTTTTGGACAAACAAAACGTTCAAACTGAAACTCTGTAATGCTTTGAGATTCTTGAACATCCAGGTGCTCTGAAGTAACAGGTCACCTGAGCCCGCGCATCCTTATGACTAAAATTCGGCCCTTTTATCCATGGGAAATTTGCGAGCCCTTTCATCTTTACATTCCAGCTCTGAGATGGTGACTGATAGGATGGGAACCAAAGTGGTAAAGATAATGAACGTGTATTTCTTGTTATCGATTAGTGGATAGGGATTAATCTTCCCGGAGAACAGGCCCCTCAGACTCACAATACTCAACTGGATTAACTGAGTACTTAAATGGGAATAATAAGAGCTGGGAAGCTACAAGGAGACACTTGGCCCAATATAGTTAAGTGGAGGGGGTCCATCCTAGTTGGCTCCCTTTGGTGTGCACAGCAGTCCAAGTGGGAGGGGAAGGTAACCCACACACAGGAACACTGGTTGGGGTTGGTTCTGATTGACATCCATACCTCCTGACTCCTGGTGACATCCTGGGCCTATGTTTATAAGAAAAGAGGTTGGGTAGGATCTTCAAAAATACTCAGCACTAGCCTAACTCGGTTCCCACTGGAGTCAGTGACAAAACCCGCCGGATTTCGAGGGGAGATGTGAAATCGCACAGCACCCTGATGAACTGAGGGTGAGGAACAGTGTGGCTGGAGTTTTGAACAAAGCTGCTGCCTGCAGGCCTGGAAGGACAACGCTCCATCTTGTTGGAAACTCTGCTTACATTGTGTAATTCTGCTCTTCAAAGGGACTGATGGAGAAAAGGAAATTTCAGTAGAACAATGCATCCAGCCTCTGGTTCAATGTATCTCTCTCCCTACAAGGAAATACATCCCTTTTGGAGACCACCCTCTTTTGAAATCATGGACAGCATTTCTATTTGTCTCCCACCCATCATTGTAGGATCTGAGCACCTTGATACAAGAGTGAACACTACCCTTCTCTTTCACTCATGCCAAAGGACATCAGTCTGTATATCTGCCAGAGCAAAAGGGCAGTCTAGTGATTAAGGAAGTTGTGTGGGTCTCAGGAAATGGGGGTTCAAGTCCCTACTCTGCCCCAGACTTCTTGTGTGAGTTAAGACAAGTCACTTAATTTCTCCAGACCAGATTTTCCAAGGGTAATTTAGTTGCCTAAAGATGCCAACAGAGAACTAAATATGGTTAAAATTTGTGCCTTGGGCCCACGTCTGTAAACAGAGCCATACCTGGGGGGGGGGGGGAGGAACGGGGCCATTGCCCTGGGCCCCGTGGTTACGTGGGCCCCACGCACGCCGCAGCCCCTCCTGCGACGGCTGCCCCACTGCCTTTGGCAGCAAGCCGAATGCAGCAGGGCGGGGTGTGCCAAGCCAGGAGCGCTATGCCCGGCCCCTGGGCCAATGTTCCCTCTAAGGTTTGGCGGCTTGTGTGCAAAATTTTCAAGCCGTGTGCAAAACTTTTTCTGAATAAAATTTTTGTGTAAACTCACACGACAGAAATTATAGGCATTAATTGAAGTTAAAGTAATTGTAAATAGAATTAATTAATTGTGTTTAATTGAATTTGAATGAATTTTGAATTGAAATTTAATTTTTAGAAAGGTTTTTATTTAAAATTAATTTTTTAAAAGTTTTTTTTTAAAAAGGAAGGAAGGAAGGAAGGAAGGAAGGAAGGAAGGAAGGAAGGAAGGAAAAGAGAGAAGGAAGGAAGAGAGAGAAAAAGGAAGGAAGAGAAAAAGAAAGAGGGAAGGAAAGAAGAGAAAGAAGAAAGAGGAAGGAAAGAAGAGAAAGAAGAAAGAGGAAAGAAAGAAGAGAAAGAAAGAAAAAAGAAGGAAAGAAAAAGGAAGACAAAGAAGGAAAAAAGAGAAAGGAAGAGAAAGAGAGGAAGAAAGAAAAAAGAAGGAAGGCAAAGAAGAGAAAGAAGGAAAGAAAAAGGAAAGCAAAGGAGAGAAAGAAGGAAGGAAGAGAAAGGGAGAGAAAAAAGAAGGAAGAGAAAGAAGAAAGAGGAAGGAAAGAAGAGAAAGGAAGGAAGCAAAGAAAGAGAGAAAGAAGGAAAGAAAGAGAGAAAGAAAAAAGAGAAGGAAGAGAAAGGAAGGAAGGAAGCAAAGAAAGAGAGAAAAAAGAGAAGGAAGAGAAAAGAAGGAAGCAAAGAAAGAGAGAAAGAAGAGGAAACAGGAAGAGGAAGGAAGGAAGAGGAAAGAAAGAAAAAAGAAGGAAGAGAAAGAAGAAAGAGGAAGGAAAGAAGAGAAAAAAAAAGGAAAGAAAAAGGAAGACAAATAAGGAAAAAAGAGAAAGAAGGAAGAGAAAGAAAGAGAGAAGCCAAGGCTGCTGGCGGGGGAGGACCCTACCGCGGCCCTGGGAAACCGCCGGTGGGGCGGACCAGACCCCAGCCCTGGAGGCTGATCCCGGCCCCGTGCTGGGAGGCCGAGGCCGTGGATTAGCCCGGCCCCGGGCTGGGAAGTCGAGGCGGTCGGCGGGTGGGAGCCCAGGAGCCCACAGCGGCCGCAGCCACCCCGCTGCCCCGGCCGCGTGGGGCAGGCAGGCAGGCCCGCGCTCCTGACCCTAGCCTGAGCCTGCCTGTCCCACCCTGGGGGTGGGGAGGGCCAGCCCAGAGGCCGGGCGCAGGCCGGGTCTGCCGCGGCAAAGCTGCGGCCCTGGGTGTTGGAGGGAGCAGCTGGGGCTGCCGGGCTGCGCGGGGGTCCCTCACTGCTGCGCAGGGGGTGCGACGGCCACGCACCCGTGCAGCTTAGAGGGAACACTGCCCTGGGCTGGCCCTCCCCACCCCCAGGGCAGAGCAGACAGGCCCAGAGGCGGAGCACATGTGGGGCCCGGCCTCTGGGCCAGTCTGTCCCACACGGCTGCATGTGGCCGGCTCCCCGCCTGCGGCCTCAGCCTCCAGGCTGGCTCCCTGGGGGGACGGAGCAGGCTGGTGGGCCCGCCATGCTCCCCTGCCTAGGCCAATTGGCCCAGGGCCCCGCTTCCCCCAAGGGACGGCCCTGTCTGTAAAATAAGAACAATAGCAATTCCGCACTGCACTGGAGACATCCATTAAAACTGCCAGGTGCTAAGATAACATGGTAGTAAAGGTGATATAAAGTACCATAGATGGAGCAGTTTAATTATGCCTGTTGGCTGCCCATTAGGATATGGACTAAGACTCACATCTCCCATGAGTAGCCCTGAGTAAGGCTTTGCAGTCAGTGTCTGGACCAGAGTGGCTTTTAAATAGCAACCCAGGCACAAAGGGTTCCAAATCCCATTACCTGCCCCTCAAAGCTTTTTATCCCCCCACCCTCCTCCCAGCACTAAAAAGAGAGTTGCAGTGGGGGTGTAACATGAGCTACAGCCCCCTACACACAAAATCAGCCTGGACTTATTTCAAGGGAAAGGTCCAGATAAACAAGAGTTCCACTTTCCAGCCTCTTCAAGAAGTGACTTGCGAAATTGATTAGCGAACACATACAGAGAGGAAAATTGGAAGCGTGAGGAATGGAACTGTGCTTTTCTAACAGAATGGAAAACAAAAATTCTACCAGTACTCGGCAGCTTATTTTACTCCACCCAAGATGGGCCTGAACTGCAAAACTGGGATGTGGGACAAGATCTAAGATCCTCTCAGAAAGCAGGGGTGCTAAGACCCATGGCTCTGGCTCATCCCATTGGAGAGAGGAGGCTGCTGCAAAATTCAGCTCCCAGGTGAGCCCTAACAAGGACAAAATTCAATGGGGCAGAACAGGGGAGGAAGCTGATTATTTGGGGTTTGATCTTGGGCAACACAGAGCCTCTCCATCTCAAAATCTGACCCCTGGGGTGTGGTTAATTATCACACTAACCCTTCTTTGCTCTGGTTTTGCCAGCATAAAAGGCAGTAAGGAATATGGTTCTGTCCCCGCGAGGCAAGGGGATTCTCCCAGAGGCAAGTGCTGGCTTAATGGCCGCTGTAAGTAACATGCTGGGGAGCAGAACAGGGAAGATGAAGAGCTGACAATAATCCTACCTTTGTCCCTTTCCCCCTCCCTCATCTGACCTCAGCGATAAACCCGGCTTTGTGGGCCGGACGTATAACAAGAGAAATAAACCAAAAGACGTCAGCTACAACCAAGCCAGTGCCAGGTTCTTTCCTCTTCCAAAAACACCGCTCTGCCAAAGAATGAACAAATGGATTGTTGGAATTTCCCAGGACAAGCCAATGGCCGGAGTACGTCACAAACACCCCATTTAAAAAAACGACCGAGGCAGGCCCGCTCAGCCTCATTGCAGAGCGTGACATTTTTGCCTTGTGCCGAGTGAGATCACTACTGCTCTGCCGTTGGCCCGGAACGCTTCTTTAGGAACATTTTCCCCCATCTGTTCCCTGTAACATTGCAGTCTCTGCTTTGTAAGGTATTAACGGTATCAATTTAGCCAGAGGGAAAGATGGTTATTGCTGCTTGTTAAAACTTTCTCCTTCACATTAATCCTTAAGGTCCTCCCTATTATTTATTATTAGTGCATTATACCATTAGCTCAAGCCAGCATCAGGTCTGAGGATGCTAAATATTGTACAGACGCATGTTATCTTCATTTGTTGAGACTTGCTCTAAATTAGGTTGGTAGCATTTGGGGTTGGGAACCGAGGCTGTTTGCAGAGAACCTAACATTGGCCCTCTGCGAATAAAACCAATGTACAGCATTCCCATGTGGGTGTTACAGGCAGGTAACCTGGGGCACTGAGCAGTTAACTGATGTGCTGAGCAGCCCAGCAAGTTAGTGGCAGAAGGAGAGACAGAATCTGGTGCGAGGTCTCCTGCTCTAACCATTGGGAATTGCTCCCTACCCTCAGCACTGCTTATGTGAGTGGCGTACACATGCTGTGTCTAGCAGCGCTTGGGTTTGGTCAGCACATGGGAAACAAGAGACCTCCCCTGCATTTCCAGTTCACACAGCTTTCAGCACCTACGTGCCTGCTGCTTGGTGAACCCTAGTGCAGAGGAAATGGGGTCCGTTACTGGCAAGGATTCTCGGTGCCTCTCTTGAAGAGGGCCGGGGTACCAGCTTCTCTTAAAAAAACAATTTTCAGGACCTGGACTTGAATGCCAGATTTCCAGGCCACTACTCTGTCTACTAGGCAAAGCTGCTTTGAGAAACCATTGCTTCTTGTCCTTGATACTGTCACTTAATTAGTACCGTTTAATAATTTGCATTGCCCCCTGGAGCCCCAGTCCTGGATCAGGACCTCATTGTTGTCCTGTATTTTGCAGGTCTCATGGCGAAGGAGAGTTTTAAAGATGGATTTGGAGGAGGACTATGCAGGGGATTTGCAAAGGTTTACAGAGAGAGAATCCTATAAAGAGGGGGCCACACGGGAGAAAACAAGGTGCTAGTTGGAAAATGTACCCAAGGGATGATGAAGGTTTCATTGCCCAAGGAGGTGGACCTGGTGACTCGATGGCATATGAGAAAGGATAAGGCAGAGCAGGGATAGACCATGAAAAGCCACACTGAGTAGATTGTTGTTGATGGGATGGAGTAGGGCAATGGTCCCCAACCAGTAGATTGCGATCTACTTCTGAAGAGCCGTTGCCATTGGAACCTATGAGTATTGTGCCATCTGCTGGCAAAAAGGATGGAGACCACTGGAGTAGGGGAGCCAGAGAACAGATGGAAGGAGAGTGGTGACTTAATGGAAGCAACATGCCAGGAAAATGATCTTTGCAATCGTGTAACTGCTTGATTAATAAATAATCATGGTGTAGATGCTGACCTTCCTCTCATGGTGAAAGACAGAAGTGCAAAGCATGGCGGGAGCCCTTCGTGACCTTCACGATGGTGCAGAAATTGCATTGGTCAGCAAAGTCCTTTTGACAATGAATGAAAAATCACATGTCCATGCTGATTCCTCTGTATCTAAACTGATGTCTTTGATACCGTTGGTCCGCCTCAAAGTGATGTTAATTATAGGCTATTCTACATCCCCGCACAACACCCCTGCAAGATAGGGAAATATTGTTAGCACCCCTAATTTAGAGAAGGTAAACTGAGGCATGAAGAGATTGAATGACTTACCCAAATTCTGTGGCTGAGGTAGACAGTCAATTGAAATCTCCTGAGTCCAATCCTTATTGACCCAAAAGTAGGCTCTGGCAGGGATTCATGGCGCCACTGTCCAACAGTGACGTTCTTTGCTTGCTGACAGGATATGGGGGCAGTGTTGGGTGATGGCTCATAGGGCCTGAGGGCTGTCTCATGGTGGGTGCAGTTAGGGTATGTCACGCGGGGTTGTTTCTTGTCCTCAGTTTGTGTCTGTCAAGCCGAAAGAGGAGAGGAACCCTGCCAGTTCATTGTGGAAAGAGATAAGAGTTAAAAAAAAAATCCAAACATCAAACGTTGTAATTTTCAATTAAAGAGGTGTTTGAATAAATGCAGAAAAACCAAGCTACATTTCATGGTGTCATTGGTGGTTAGACACAACCCATAATTTCAATAAACAAAGAACAAAACTGAAAAACACAGCAAGAACCTTTTGGAGCTAATTCTGTGCACGCTGCATTAATTCTGCATATTAATGCAGATGGGGAAGCAGTAAACAATATTTAAGCTATCACATCATCCCCAACCAATCCCTATCACTCATGCTGGGTCTAAGCTAAATAGAGATTCCCGGTTCTTTGACTTGTGTTGGTTCAAGAACATTGTTTTAACTGGGGAGAAGCGCATGTGGGGTGCAGAAAGTAGAAGACTATTTGGTTGTTGCCACAGGAGGTTAAGAAGAATTGGATCGAAAGAACTGAAAAATGGGCAAGGAATGTAACAACGCTTTCATGACCCTGAGTGCAAAGTTGTTCCTCAGGGTGAGAAAACCGGCATGGTTAAAAGGATTCCCCTGAGTCTTCACCAACCTTCAAGTTAGGCATCGCCTTGAAGTGGATTGAACTCAGTGGGTGGAGTTGAGCAAAAACTGGATTTTCTGTCTCACAGAAAATTCTGCTACATTAATGTTTGGTTTTGGCCAAAATTAGGATGTAAGTTTGAAATATAGAAATTTGTCATGGAACAAAAAGTTCCAGAAGATATTTAGTTTTGAGTCAGTTCAGCACTAAATTACACCTCTCTCTTCTCCCCCATTGCCTCCTGGGATCTTTAATTTGAGTGTTTGATGACCCCATTCTCTGTATGGACTGGACTACATCTCCCATGATGCACCACTAGTCATGAGACTCCTATGATGCCTCATGCAGGTTGGTCAGATGACAGACCACACTGCATCATGGGAGTTCTAATATGACCAGAGAACCTGATCCATTGGAAAGAAGGAGGGCAAGAAACACCTGAGATGCAATTCCTTTGAAGCAAAGCTTCCCCATAAAGGAGATGGTTTAATATTGAACTAATCTGAAACTAAACATTTTGGGTCAGCTCAACAAACTAAAATATTTTGATTCAGGCTGAAACAGCCTGAAACAAAAATATTTCATTTCCATTTTCATGATGGAAAAAATCAAAATATTGGAGGTGGGGTGTTGAGAAATCAGTATTTTCCCACAGAAAATTTCATTTTCACATAAACTCTATTTTCTGTCAAAAATAATCATGATAGAAAATTCCCAGCCAGCTCTAGCGACTGATTTACTGGGTGGCACCACAGAACAGAGCATGAGAGGTCCTTCCCCTGTGCCCAACTACATCCCTTAAAAGAAAACAAAAAAGGGTGGAGACAGAGTGTAAGTCTTTCTATATCTCACTGACCACATGGAGGCAACAGTTCTCAGACATCTGTCTCATGGCAGTCCCACGTGGCTAGATACGCCAACTGCATGTGAAAAATACATAGCAGTGTATAAAGGCTAAGAGCTAGATACAACTCCAAAATGGGGCTGAGAATCTGCATCTCGCATTGCCTTCAGGGAGAGTTGCAAACATGCTTCACTTTTCAGGATTTGGCTCCGCTTAATATTTTAGAATTGTACCCAAATGAAGCCATTGTTGAGGGTCTGAAATATTGGGATTAGAGAAGGGCCCGAGGTGGAGCGTTTGAATGAGAGCTTTCCAAAGCCATGCGTCAGTGGATGGGTGTATGCATTTACAGATACAGAAGTTCTGTTGTGTGTATCCAGATTCAGAGGGGAGGGCAGGCAGACGGACCAAGGTGTTTTGTTTTAAGCCCATGTTTGTTATGTCCATCCGGTCTCTTTCCTGGGAGGCCAAATCCCACCATTCTCACTCCTGGTTACTCTTTCCTTACGTCAGGCAAGCTCCCATGGAAGCCAATGGGAATTTGCCAAGGGAAACACTGAATCCGGACCTCCCTCAGGCTTTCATTCAGGAGAAGAAAAGTTGGGTGGGGAAATGCTAGAAATCTCCTGAGAAACCCTCTAAATCAACATCACTCTAGGAAAGTAAAAGACTGAAGTCAACGGACTTTCATTCCAAAGGACCCGAACTCAGGGAGACTTTCCCGACGTCAAAAGCTTATCCTCGCTTAGTTTCTGAAGCTCCTCACTGTGTGTAACTGGCTTACTGCCCAGCCATCTTAGCACTCCAATGCAATCATCATGTCACTCGCGCTTACTCTTCAAAGGGCTCATTTGTCACACTACTGCAACTTGAGCAAAGACTCTGGTACTTTGGGGGAGATCAGATCCAGAGCTTAATGCTACACCTTGGCCCATTGCCCTCTGAGAGCCAGGACAGGCAGTTACGCAGGGGTCGCTACCTCCCTTTTATGTCCCAAAAGTTACAGAGACACGTCAATTAAGAAAAAATTACATAGCTGAGCAAACAAATCAATCGCTAGGCAGAAGCAGGAATTACGAAGACATATCTCTTAAAAAAAATTGCTAAGCGAGCAGTTTTTGCTGTTAATCTAGCAATAATTTCCCCATAGCTGCAGTTCTAAAATCTAACCAGACTTCCTGTGTTTCACAGACATTTTCCCCAGCATGTTCTGTGAAAATGCATACAGCCAGGCTCACATCACGTGTTCACTGTCTACCACCCCCCTCTCCCAGTTTGCCTAATTATGCTAATTTTCCTACTAAGGCCTAAAAATGGCTAACAGCAACACTCAGAATAATCGGTTGCCCCTCCCAATAAATGGCAGTGGCTTGAACACCTGGCTGCCTGCTAAAATGCCCTTGAGTGAGACACCAATCTAACTGGACCTTCCCCAAACTCAAACTGCGGCCATTGTACAGGTTCAAAAACACCTGGATCAGGTCAAAAAAAGTGATGCACCAGCATGCCATTGGTGAGGCTCTTCCTTGGGGCATCATGAGCCTGCACAGAAACCAGAAAGAACAAGTGAGACAGGCTGGCTAAGCTTCGGGACTTTGGGGGCATAAGTCAATCTAGGCGCCGAGGACTCTCTTACGCAGCTGCCTTTTGAGATGTGTGCCAAGCGGTTCGCTTTGCTTTCCTCTAAGATGTGACTGTACAAAACAGCATGGCCGGGCACCAGGATTTCTGTACCAAATGGGCTCAGTCTGCAAGTAAAAAGCCACATTTTCCAACCGTCAGCCCTGCAAACTCCTCACCTGCTTCAAGAATTGAAGCAGCGTCTCTCTTTCCTGTGCATCATCTGCAGACTTTGTGCCTTCCGGCACACTCATCCAGATGGAAAGGGATGGAATTACGCTAACCGTTTTGGATGACAGTGAAAAGGATTAAGCAGAATTCACCCTGCGCACTCCCAGCGGCTTGGCTCCGTGACTGCCTGTGGGGATAAAAATCAGCACTAACTTGGGAGCAGCTAAAAGTGTCAATGTGCACAGGGGCCAGATGGTCAATGGGTGTAAATCAAAGTAGCTCCACTGATGTCAGCTGATGCTTCAAGTTAAGAGGATCACCTCCCACCCCTGCCCAAGATCTAGCCCTGGTGCCTTAAATTGTCTTTCAGCACGGCCAAAACCTCTGGTTGAGCCAGAGCAGTGCATGACTCCTAGTGATGCACATTTGTACTGCCTGAATCGATTCCTCCCACTCCTTGGTGTTTGTGCCCTTCAGATCTCTGCTGGCAGCTATCATGTCCCGCCCTTCCTTGCCAGTAGTGGGAGGTGCCTTCAGCAGATGTTACTGAGCATGCTCAGTTCGTGTGAGCATGCTCAGTACAAGCCAAGCAGCAACTCTGGGGAGGCGAGGGGTACGTGACCCCATGTGACCCCCCCCTTTACTTGTTGTATAGCCAAGCTATAAATATTAGCTCCTTTAACCTTCCCATCCGGGTCAATTCTCTCATCCCTCTACTCACTTCCGTGGCTATTCCTTGAACTCCGTCCGCTCTCTCTAGATTGTCCTGGTGGTCAGATATCCAGGACCGAGCCCAGAGAGCCAGCTCCTCATTTGTTGCAAGTCAGTGCTGCTCCCTTGAGGCCAGCTGCTCTACAGACTAAGGTCAAAAGGGACAGCTATGAACATCTGCACAATAGAGGCCAGGATTGCCTGGAGAGGGGCATCATCCCCTCGCTCGATGCCAGGCATCCTGCATTTGCAGCTTGCAATCAAATTTTGCAGTCGCAGTGAATCGTTGCTTAGGGTTTTCTGAAGCCATCACCAGTGAAAATGACAGCTGATGTATTGCTATGGGACCTTTGCTCTTTTACTGTTGTATACAAGATGGAGTGGAAATGGAGGAACGTCAAAAGGCTCAGCAATTCTGCTACGTCCTCAAATATTTAAGTGCTTCTCTGAAATTGATTTGATTCTTTTCAGGTCTTTTCTGCCTTCATCCTCTTCTTTCTTAGAATCCTGGAAGATGAGAGCTGAAAGGGACATCAGGAGGTCATCTAGTCCAACCCCCTGCTCAAAACAGGACCAACCCCAAATAAACCACCCTAGCCAGGGCTTTGTCAAGTCACACCTTAAAAACCTCTAAGGATGGAGAGTCCACCACCTCCTTAGGTAACCCATTCCAGTGCTTCACCGCCCTCTTAGTGGAGAAGTTTTACCTAATATCCAACCTAGACCTCCCCTACTGCAATTTAGGACCATTGCTCCAAGTTCTATCACCTACCACCTCGTAGAACAGCCTAGCTCCATTCTTCCTGGACTCTCCTTCAGGTAGTTTAAGGCTGCTATCAAATCCCCCCTCATTTTTCTCTTCTGCAGACTGAACAAACCTAATTCCCTCACCTCTCCTCATCAGTCATGTGCTCCAGCCCCCTCATCATTTTCATTTTCCTCTGCTGGGACTCTTTCCAATTTGCCCACATCCTTCCTGTAGTGGGGGCCCCGGATCTGGACACAGTACTCCAAATGTGGCCTCACAGCGCCAAATAGAGGGGAAAGATCACTTTCTTCAAGTTCTTTACCACTTTCCAGGCTTCTGCTACTTTCTTCCCACCCCCAGCAGCGCCTTCTTCCCCCAGTTCTGCTTCCTTGGCCATAAGTCTCTACCTTCTGACTAACTCGCGGAAAAATATCATAGCTGAGTGAGTGGAGGTTTTCTCTCCCCATCTCTCTCTCTTTATGCTGGGCTCTAGCCCCTATATTCAAGACCTTATGCACTGTGGGATTTAATTCATTGCCACCAAACACCCTCACTCTTCTCTGGAGCCTTCAACGGAGCTTGAAGGACTTGGCCCTGACATGATCGCTAGAGCTTTCCAAGACACCCAGGAATGAATTTCTACCAAACAGGGAGAGGGATGCTTGACATGCTGAGGGCAGACTTGTCCCAAGGTTTAAGCTGAGCTAGCAGAAGGGACAGTGTTCTTCTGACTGCCATACACGTGATTTCTTCTCCTTTCATCCCCACTTTGCCCACCTCTCGTGGTTGTGGCTGGAGACCAAGGGTGAAACCTGACCACACAGAAGTCCATAGCAAAGCTCCTGCAGCCTTCAGCAGGGGCATTACATCACCACCAGTGAGCACATGGAGAGGAAGGTTCAGAGCGGGACCAGGGATTTGCATTTTGAACTCTGAGCACTGATTAAATCCTGGCCGAAGGGGGTTAAACCCTTTGATTCCTTTCATCAAGGCTTGGGTGGGTTCTGTGGTGCATTGAGGACCGTGTTCGAAGGGGAAGTGACCATTTTAAGGCTATGCCCACACCCGGAGCTGGAGGGAGGGGGTTTTCCCAGCTCACAAGACATAAATGTGCCAGCACTCATCAAGCTAATCCGCTGAAATAGCGGGGAGTTGCAAACTCTGGCGCAGCTTAGCCACCCCACCTAGGTACCTTCAGGGTCCAGGTGGATTGGTTCTCAGGCTGGCTAGCCGGGGCCAACGCTACCCATGTTCCCACAGCTATAATGCCCACCTATTCTGCCAGGAGCTGAGTCTGCTCAGCAATCCACAGATTGACCGTGTGGTTCTTTGCAGCCCTTGTGGCTCAAAGCCTGGGCTGCGAGACCAAGCAGGCACGTGCCGTGCAACGCACTGTTTTTAATTTCCTGCCAGCAACCCATCTCAGGGCAAAGGGCAGGAAGTCTGTGGCTCTTCCTTCGGTCTTTTATTAACATACGCTGCTGACAGCAGCTGCCATGCGAGCGATCAGATTGTGCAGAACAGCATGTCTGCCGTTGGAGGGGAGGGGGACGCCCCAAAAGAGGGGGAAGGAGAGGATGATGATGACACGGCTGTAGCAGCATGCATGAAAATTTCAAATTGCTGGCTCCCCCCACGCTGAGAATGTCACTCACTGAACCAGGCTGCAAATTTCTAGAGTGACACTTGCATTAATCCCCTTGCTGAAGGCCCCATTATGGTAAAATCAATAATGGGCTAGGAGTGGGGCTTGCTGGAGGGGATGTGACTTGGGAAAGGATGCTACTGTCTGGACATAACAGCTTCATCATAACCCTTTCCCCATTTGCCAAACGCTTCCATTGCTCTGGAGTAACTTGTTCGCCTTTGCTTGGACTAGAGGGCTGTTCGGGGGATGAAGTTCTTCATGTTTACCTGCCTCCTATAAGACTTATTCCCGGGAATCAATATTGAGTTTAACTTAACATTTTATTTTAAGGCGCCTTTTGTTGCTTTGCAGACACGCCACCTGTGAAAGGGGTTTGGAAAATCTAGGATCTTTTCTCATTTAATGAAATCTTACTGAGATAATTATCTTGCTCTGTTGACAGACAGCTTGGCCTGAGTTATATGTAGAATACTTCTTATCAGCTTTTCTCCTCTGCCTTTAAGAAGGCTTTGCTAGTTGGCTTATGGGTTGTGCATGAATATAGAGTAAATGTTGGACTACGTTTACCGCATGCATGGTTTCCCCTCACCCCGTACTTTCAGTCTGAATTATCTTTATTTTAGAATAGGCAAGCAAACACCTGAGAGAAAACAATGGTCAAGCCTTCCTGACCGAATACATAAATAAGATACAGGCACTTACTAACAGTCTGCATTGAACAGAGCACAAAATGGCTGCCTGGTTCTGCAAACCTTTAATGTTACAATAAAGAACTTCCCAGCATGGGGCGCTATAGTTTGATATCTAGCGCTCTGTTATGAGCCGGTGCTCGATGAGCGAGAACAGCATATATGGAAGAAGGAATAAAACCTAAATGTAGCATGGCAAAGAAAACAGAAGACATAACAGTTACAGGGGTGGAGAATCTACATTATTGAAGCCACTTTTGGGATCACCTGTGGCCGGTTTCTCTTTTTCATTGCAGTGGGTAGTTCAGTGGGATGCTAACCTGTCAGACTACCGAATTTCCTACTCAAGGACGGGAGAAAACAGGTGATCTCTGCTGGAGATGCCTAAGGGAGAGCCATAGAAACAATTGCACTTTTACAGTGCCTTCCCTCTGAGACACTAAACGCAGCACAAATTACATCAGCTATTAATTTCTGCCATCTGCCGCGGAGCACATTGAACCCAGAATGGCACTGGCAGAGATGTGGCAGGCCGGTGTTAGACCACCTGAGCTGGATTTACATCTACTCATGTAGTAAAAGCATTTGGGGCAAAAAAAATGCCAGTTTAAGCATCTGGATATCTCCAGTAGCTAGTTCCTCTCCCTACATCCCAGCACGATATTTTATTATCCAACCTTTAATCAGCAATTCCCAAGCATTTTCTACTTCTCTCTAACATGATAGATCCATATTATCACCCAGGCCTACTCTTACAGCTGCTGAGTTTTGGATTTACTAACTAGCTTGATTATTTTTAGCAGGGGATTGCCCATAGGTTGTGTAGGATAAATATAAAATTAAAGAATTAGAGTTAGTTGAAGTGTGATAAACGAAATAGATCTATGTGTTATACAGACAGGGCCTGACTAGCAAGTAGAAGGAAACCTTGAAAATAATGAGTTAGAGAGGACAGAAGGAATAAAGGAGGGAGACAATCTGGTTCAAAGAATAAACAATGAGATAAAGGAAAGCGTCTAAAAAGTGACTGGTAGGAGTGACTGCAGATGGTTTTAAATAAGACAAAAATATAATCCGAGACAACATTGCTCTCCCACTCCACACACCAGCATCAGCTCAAAATGGGGCCAAAGTGATTCCAGATCCAAAGAAGAAGCGTTGGTCAGCAAGAAGGAGGGGAAGTGATAGAAAGGTTTTAGGGAGAAAGGAGATTGTAAATCTAATCTGGATTAAGACTGGGAATAGGAGGGAACTGTCCCAACCTAGTTTTTATCTGAAATCAGTAAGTAGCAATGACATGGTTTGTTGTTAAAGAGTGTAAAAAGAATTATGAAGTTCAGGGTTCTTTGTCAGACCCTACTGGAGCAAACCAGAACAGTTTTCCCTCGGTCTGGTTTATTTATAAGTATTCTTCTTACATGCTTATGAATATTTTGTTACTGTTCTGGCTATAATTGTTGTTTATTTTTAGGTTGACAAGGTGACTTATATTGGGCCAATTTCTCCTGGTGAGACAAACTTGCCAGTCACAGGACGTGCATCTACACTTACAAGTTAGGTCGATTTAAGCCTTCGTAAATCGACCTAACTTACTCCCTGTCCACACTGGGCTTTTATTAAGTCGACTTAAGCTGTTCCTTAAATCGACTTAAGAAAAACTTAAGTCAACTTAATAACACCCAGTGTTAGGTCTATTTAAGGCTTCAGTCAACTTAAAGCAGTGTGGACAGGGATTAGCGCCTAAATTGACCTTATTAAGTCAATTTAAAGCATTAAGTCGATTTAATAAGGTCAACAAGGGCTATGTCTACACTAGAAAAAGTTAAGTCGACTTGGTTAAGTCAAGTCAACTTTTCTAGTGTAGACATGGCCAGGGAGCTCATCTTCAGGTGTGGAATGGATATATGCCCAGTAGCACAGCTAAATCCAAGGTGGAACAGATTGATTAGTGTAAGTAGTGAGCACATCTTATAAGGAACCATTCACGGTAGAGTGGTGTGTTAATGCTAAGAGGCTAGTGTATTATAGATTGTTGTAATAAACCATAAATCCACCATCTCTGTTCAACCTTTGATTTTTAGTGTCTAGCAGAGTTATGAAACTAATCTCCTAGGCTTGTCTTGTGAAAGTCTTATACAGGTTTCCTTTGAAGATGAGGACTATAGGACAGACAGAGTGATCATTTTGTGAAAAGTGTTAACTCACAGGTGATGGGGTGTTTTTTCCTTTCATTATTTTCCTGTGAGATTTCATTTGAAAGCAGAGAGATTGTCTGGTTTCACCCACCTAGTTCATCGGCATTTAGTGCCCTGGAGGTCAGACCTGTTTACAGCAACTGTATAAAATACCCTTTGGGCTTCACAAAGGGGTTTATGGATAAAATGGATGTTTGAGGGTTTCCTATATTAATAATTTCAGATATTCATAATTCCAACAGGTAAGGCCTTACCCAGTGGCTTGTGATGCCAGTGAGAGTTTTTCCATAGAGGTCAATGGAGTCAAGTCCATCACTAATGGCTAGTCTGTGAACAGTAATGGTCATCGTCCAAGGCCAGATCAGGGCTCTGTCTACCACATACCTCTGTAACCTCCAGCATTTTTCAATGTGCCAGTCAGTGCCCACTCCCTCTCACCCAACTGCATATTTCAATACCTGTGACAGCAGAGAGGGGACTCTATGATGGAGAAGGTCCTAAATTCTCAGTGCATCATGAATTGCAAGGCAGGGTTTGGAAGAATCCAAGCAAGAATTCAAGGTCGCACAGTTGAGTGGGAGGTGCTGGCCTAGGTCCAGCAGAGAGGCTTACCACCCAGGTAGGGATGGGATATAGCATTTATTAAAGTCAGGACCAGAGCACATAACAACAACTAGGAGACACCAACATTGCCAAAGCGCAACTCTGGCTTAGTATTGGATTTGCTCCCTTCCTTCAGAGCTGGGAACAACTTTCTTTTAGCTGCATTTACATGGGGAGAGACAGCACTGCCAGCTGTTTTTCCTTGCTGGCACATCACCAACTGCTCTTAATTGACTAAGAGTTACTGCTGGACCTCTCTTGGTTCTCCAAGGTCAGCAACCTCTACTTGATGCTCTGCCGTGGCAGAAGCAGACAGTGTCTGAGTTTGGAGTGCAGTCATGGATGCTCGGTCAGTTGGGTTGCAAATCTAGCAGCCACTTGTAGGTGGGATAAGGTCTCACGCATCCAGTGCGCCGCTTCCTGAGCTGCAGAGTTTCTTTAACTAAACATGGTGACAAGTTCCAGAGGGGGAGCTGGGTTAGTCTAGTTCAGAAAAACAAACAAGGGGTACATTTAAAAACTAACATTTATTTAATCACATGAGCTTTCGTGGAAGTGATCCCACTTCATTGGATGCATGAAATGGAAACCGCAGTATCTAGGTGAACGTATATATGCAGAGAAGGGCAAGTCACAAGGTCAGCTCGTGTATATATTCACCTACATATTTCATCATGCATCTGAGGAAAGAGGATTGTTCCCATGAGAGCACATGCCATTTAGAAGTGCCACAGTACTCCTTGTTTGTTTTAACCCAACAGCTTCTCTATTGGCATCGAGGACAAAACAGCAGTAATTTGCCAGTTGGTCGGATGATAATAAAGAAGAAATCGTATGCTTCTTCTAGCTGGCATCCATGAGACGGTAATACAGAACTCTCTTTGGGTCTAGGTCCCTAAAGTCCTCCCCAAATTAACACAAGGGCTATGTCTACACTTACTAAAGTTAGTTAATTCGAATGAACTAATTTTAGTTAGTTCGAATTAACTTAATTCGAACTAGCAAAATTTAGTTCGAACTAAGCAAGTGCTTAGTTCGAATTAGCAAGTTGCATTGAGTTTAATGGGCCGGTTAGTTCAAACTAAGCAATTAGTTCAAACTAACATGGCCACATTGGTTAATTCAAACTAACTAGTTTGAATTAACCCTTAGTTCGAATAGCCTATTCGAATTTATTAGTTCGAATTAAGGAAGCCCTTAATTCGAACTAATGAAAGCCTAGTGTAGCCATGGCTTTAGTTAGTTTGAATTAAGCTTCCTTAATTCAAACTAACTTGCCAGTGTAGACATAGCCAAGAGGAGGAATTGCTTCACCTGTTAAAAGAGAACAGCTGCTTCATAACACATGGCACCACTGGGCAGGAGTTTTAGGATAGGAAGTGAAGAAAAGTGTCCTCAGTAATAGGCGCTGATGGAGGGGTTTAGGTTGGTAAAATAGGAGGCAGGGTCTGGAGACTGAGCTGAAGTGGCAGTTCTATTCTTGGTGCTGTAGCTCTGTGGGTTTATTTTACATGGATTTCTAAACTGCCTTCCGTTGATGGTTTGTTATACACAACTCCCTTTGGTAGCAGCAAGCAGCTAGTGAAAAGAAATCCAGTCAATTAGTTCAGCTGAAAACTCTCGTGAAATCGCTTTGCCCTGGCATGATCCTGAGAGAGGCTCGGAAGAGCTGGGTCCAGGCATGAGAAACAGGAGGGTAAGTCTGAGCTCTCCAAAGCTTCCACCCACCCCAAAATCCAAGTGTCTCCAAAGCAGTTGCAATCAATGCTGTGATGAATGGGGAACCAAATCAAAATTCCAGGCCAGCGGCAGATATTTTGGAAACTCTCTTGGGTCTTATGTCAACATGCAGCTGGATGGGTTGTTTCACTGCCTCTTGGGTCTCCCACACCCCCTTCTTCACATAGAAGAATGAATTGTGAGACTCCGCTTGATCCAAACTGCCAAAGACAGGAAACATTTATCTGTGTAAGCATGTGTTTGCAGAAGTAGATGTTGTGTGGCTTGTCAGTTCCAGAATGATATTAAAAAGAGAGAGAGAGATGGGCATGAGGCTTGGGACAGAGGAAACTCAAGGCAAAAAATGGGAAGGTAATAAAATCATAGATGATTAGGGTTGGAAGGGACCTCAGGAGGTCACCTAGTCCAACCCCCTACCCAAGGTTGGGCCAATTACAACTAAATCATCCCAGCCAGGGCTTTGTCGAGCCACACCTTCTAAGGATGGAGATTCCACCACCTTCAGTAACCCAGCCCAGTGCTTCACCACCCTCCAAAGGAAAAAGTTTTTCCTAATGTTCAACCTAGACCTTCTCCACTACAACTTGAAACCATTGCACCTTGTTCTGTCATCTGCTACCACCAAGATCAGCCTAGATCCGTCCTCCCTGGAGCTCCCCTTCAGGTAGCTAAAGGCTGCTATCAAACCGCCCTCATTCTTCTCGTCTGCAAACCAAACAAGCCCCATTCCCTCCGCCTCTCCTCATAAAAGATGTGCCACAACCTTCTAATCGTTTTCATTGCCCTCCGATGAATTCTCTGCAATTTGTCCACATCCTTTTTGTAGTGGGGTGCCCAAACTGAACAAAATACTCCAAAATGTAGCCCAATATGCCGTTAGCCTTCTTGGCAATTCAGACACACTGTTGACTCACATCCAGCTTCTTGTGCACTGTCACCCCCTAGGTACTTTTCCACACAACTGCCTCCGAGCCAGTCGGTCCCCAGTCTGTAGCAGTACAATTGTACAGAAATCCCTGTGAACAGTCAGGTTTAGGGAGAAAGCATAAGCTGAGGTTTGTTCCTTTGATTTGAGTTCCCAGTAAAGCCAAATGCCGGGCAGGTGGTAAGTTTGACCTTAACCAGCCCACAAAAGCTGCATTTGGAGCAGAGGGGGAATGTCCTCCACTCACAAGAGGTTTGTGCTTCTCTTAATAGAGACAAACAAATATACAGATATTTTAAATTAAAGCAATCTTAAACATTGCTTCTGAACTCAAGCTAATGTTGCGGATCCCCCTCCAAAAACAACCAAGCACAACCCCGCAAAACCCCTCAAAGCCAAGAGCAAATGCACAAAATCTTTGTCTCCCACAAGGAGTTCAGCCCTTTTTACTAGCAATAAATCGAAGATGCCCTTGCAAAACTGTCATCTTACACAGATTGTAAAGGCTTCTGCGGGGGAGCAGGGGCCATCTTTCAATGACATCTGTACAACACCAAGCACAAAGCCACCCTCACTGCTTGACTGGAGAGCCTAGACGATAAAATGAAACCTCCCAGGCATCAAATCCATGTCTGTTTTTCACCATGACAACGGATGGTGAAAGCATTAATGCTTCACGAGACCACCAGAAATGTACTGGGCTGGGGAGAAGTATATACTCAGACAATAAGGCTATGTCTACACTTGTAATTTTAAGTCGACTTTAAGTAGACTTAGTTAAAGTCGACTTTGGGGGGAATTTACAAAGTCGACCTAGAGCAACCACACTGGATGCCTAGGTTGACTTCTAGGGGCTAAGGGGACCTAGGGCAGGTCCACAGTGGCAGAGGGGGCACCCCTTGCCCAGTGCCAGAGGGCTCAGCCTTTGCCCCATTGTATATAGGTACAATGGGGCAAAGGGATCCTGGCAGGGCATAGGGGCAGGGCTCTGCCCTGCGGGGGGGGTATGCCAGGCTCTGCCTGTGCCCCCTCCAGCAGGGAGGGCATTGGTGTAGTCCTGGGGTAGCCCTAAGTCGACTTAGGGCTACCCCATGTCCACACTGGCTTAAGTCAACTCTAGGGAGTTGACTTAAGGCTTAAGTCAAATTTAAAGGAAGTTTTATAAAGTCGACTTAGTTTTCAATAAGTCGACTTTATTTTCCTTAAGTCGACTTAAGCAAGCTGAAGTCGACGTAATTTACAAGTGTAGATGCAGCCTAAGGTGATAAGTGTCTAAGGTGATAAGGCTGTGTCTACCCTGGCAAAGTTAAGTCGACCTAACAGAGTGGCAATACTTTAAGTTGACTTAATACGGTCGACTTAGCACTAATCCCCATCCACACAGGCTTTAAGTCAAATTAAAAAGTTGATTTAAGGCTTAAATCGACCTCAGAGGAGGTGTTAAGTAGATTAAGCTCTTAAATTGACTTAAGGAAGTGCTTAAGTCAACTAAATAATGCCCAGTGCGGACACGGCTTTCTTTAGGTCAACTTAAGCCTCCTTAAGTCGACCTAACTTGCCCGTGTAGATGTACCCCATGCGAGTACAGGGGGAAGTATTGTCTAGTGGCTGGGACACGAGCCTAGAACATGAGAACTGCATTCTATTCCCTGCTCTACCATAGACTTCCTGCAGCCTTAGCCCCCCTTGGCACAGAGGATAATAGCCCTTTGGCACCTCGGGGGTGTTGCTGTGAGGGTAAATGTGATGCTGCCATAATTGGAGCCATACAAGTTACTCTAATAAAATGGGAGTATAGATTTTTCCAAGTAAGTTATCGACTTGGGGATACAATTCTGTCATGGAAATCACAGCTCTTGAGAGTTTCCGGGACCTCCGCCAAGGCAGCCCCAGGGCTGTCAAAGCAGTGGTTGTAGGAACAGATGACCAGCGGCCAGTCCCCCACCTGCCAGAGCAGCCGCTGAGGTTGGATCAGCACCCCTGGGGCTGGAGCAGCAGCGGTCAGCCCCTGCTGCAGGAGCACTCTGTTTGTTCTCCCCTCCCCCAGGGTTTTTTTTAGTAAGTCAGGGAACAGGTTGCAGGCCTCTGTGAATTTCTGTTTAGCACTCAGGATCTGTCCCTGACTTTTACTAAAAATACCCATGGCAGAATCTTAACATTAGTATCGTTAATGGAGTGCAGAGTACATTATTTTGTTATTCACTGTGTTCAAGTCCAATTTGCGTTTTTTAAAATCTGAGTTAAAATTTCCCTTTTGGCACATTGAAACCGTGACATTACAAACTCTTCTGCATGGTGTCCACAGAGTGCCTGGGTGGGATTGTCTCATGAACCGAGACTTCCAGGGAAAAGAATTACCCAGGGAATTCAAACTGGAAGTGAACTTTGTGCCAGGTTTCCAGTGGCTGGTAGCAGGCATGATTGTCCGTCAAGCTCGTTATCCGAAGGCAGCGTCCCCTTTTGAAAGGAGGTGCCCTCAAACTCTCAGAAAAGGCTATGTACAAGGTCAGAGAGAACTCCAGCCAGCCTCCACCAAATGTCAATGTGTTGCCGTGTGATGGTATTTTAATGAGCCCCAACTGGGTTTTTTTGTGCGATTTCCAAATAAGTGAAGACAGTACGACCCTGGAAGGATGGGAATCATATTTAGGGTGTTTCAGAATAGCAATAAACCTTCCCGAGAAAGCTAATAACTGCAATTAGGAGCCAAAGGAGACAGTTCAGCATGGGCAGACAGACAGACAAGTCTGTCCTCAGTGGCTAGAGGATTTGAAGGAAGGCTGAAAGTCATCAGTAACAGGCACTGTGAGAAGGCAAGGAGAAATATGAAGCCATTAACACTGCTTTAAGCAACCCTTTAGATTTGCTTTTCAATGGGCTCTAGAGGACGTTCTATGACCAAACAGAAGCTGGCTTAATATTCCAGAATCTAGAACAGTCTTTATTGCAGAACCTGCTTTCTGGAAGCTGGAAGGCATAGTCCTCAAAGGAGAGACCAGCCGTGGGACACTAGGGAAGCCAACGGTTGCAGCTGGCATGGAGGATGATTGGGCTGAAGAGCATTCTCATTGGTAATTGTTCCTATAACCAGCAGCCGAACAACCTGCCTCTATTTCCCCCTCCCAGATACTGACATTATAAGCCAGCGGTTCCCAAACATTTCCGTGCATGCCTCCATTTCCCACTACTCCAGACAGCATAGAAGCTGCTTTACAAAACAGCATCCTTTGGACTGCACGATCGCACAGACAGATGGTGCGTGAGGTCATGTTGCATGGAGGGCACCACTTTGTAAAATAGTGTCCTCTCCACCCTGGGGATTGTCGTGAACCCATCTGCTGATGAAGTGACCCCACGTGGGGACTTAGGGTCCTGGCCTACAATCTGGGATCTGCTGTTATAAGCAATCTGCAGAGGATGCAAGATTTCATGGTGGGTGGTGGTTTTGCATGCAATAGCCACTAAAAAATTCCTAAGGTGTAAAGGAGAACTCCTGTTCCCCCAAAGCAGTCTCCTGCTACTGGAGTTGAGAAAACACCTCAGTTAGCATTATAGGGTCTACATAAAGGATCCAAGCAAAGGGGAAGCTAAAACCAACTAACAAAATGAATGTCTCCCCCCCTCCCCTGTTTAAGAGCATCTCAAGGAAGGAACAATCAAAGTTCCTAAGGCTCTTACCTGCAGCCTATAGGGCTAGAATGCCTTTGTCATATTCACTGCCTTCCCTTCATTCCATTTCACTGCTTTGATTATATTCACCACCATCACCTTCTCCCTCATCCGTGGCCGTCATTCTGAAACCTCCCTAGCACTACGTCTCCTTCTACTTCCACTAGGCTGGGACACAGTTCTATAATACAATGTACACATGCACACAATTTCTTATAGTACTTTGAACTTTTATAGTGCCCCCCACCAGAGAAGCTCAAGTCTTCTGTCCATTAAAGAAATTAATCCTCAACCTGAGAGAACTTTTATTTTTACTCCCATTTTACAGATGGAAAAACTGATGGAGTGAGTTATCAAAGATAAAACATCAAGTCAGTGTCCAGGGAGGAGTCTTCACTGATGGAGGAAAAACAATTGCTGCTGTCAGATTGACCTTCCTGATGATTTATCAGGGCTGTGAAGACCCGATCAGGAAACCAATCAAGACCACCCCAGCAACTCGGTTAATGTGAGTCAAAGGGCAGTTGAATTGAGATATGCAAGTTATTTTAAGTAACATGTATTTATACAACTTGTTCGATTTGCTGAAGTAATCCAATGTGACGCAGTGAAATGCAATCACAGGATTTATCTTTCACTCCCATACTGTAAGGTTTTTTCAATGCAAGTTTTCTCCACTCTGGCACCTGACAGAGTTGGACTTTGCCACAAAAGCTCATGCAAAAAATAGATTTGTTGTTGTCTTTAAAAGTGCCATGAGACTCCTCTTTTGTTTTGCTGAACTAGACTAACACGGCTACTCCTTTGGAATTTGTGCATCTCCGATTGCCACCGAAAACGGTGGGCAATGTAGACCTGCCCTGAATTGGTAATAGGAGCCGGGAGCCTTGGCTCCCAGGAACGACCATCCATCCCCTTTAAAAACTGCAACCTTGGTAATTCCGCGTTAGAGTTCAAATTGAACACAGCGGCAATGCAAGTAACTTCAGGGCTTGGATTTGTGTTCTGCGGAGGGTCTCAGGAGACTACAGCAGGGAAGCCACCATTGCAACTCTGAAAACGAACAAGGAAACTTAAAAGCCAGGTACATTTAAAGGCAGAGGATAAGGAAACTATTCCTATCTTAACCTCTTTGACGGATAAACCAGAAGGGCCACAAAGGGGGCGGTGGAAACAGTAACTTCCAAGTCCAGAGCAACGCTGATGCTCAGATCTCAAAGCATTTTAGTTGTGTGTGTGAATCCGCTCCTCACAAAAGCCTCAGGGGGAAACTGAGGTACAAAAGGGATGAAAGCCCTGGTTCAGCAAGGCACTTCAGCAGGTGAGCAGCCCCACTATCATCAGTGGGGGAACACCCAAGCTCATGCATATAGATAAGCATGGGGTATTGCTAAATCGGGGTCCCTGGGACTTGAGCTTGGTTACACAGCGAATAACAGGACTTAGCGTTCCCAGGCCCCTGGGGTCACCACAAGATGGCACAATGCTCCCCTCTGGGCTTGTGTGCATTTTTTATTGTCTCAGAGGAGATGGAGACACAGTCGGACACCAGGAAAAGTCTGTTCCGGCCACCACAAGTTATGACCAGTTAGCAAAGGCCTGCTCCTACATTCCTTTCAGGCCCAGAAGTCCAGAGGGAGCAGCAGTCAAGTGGCTCGCCTGGAGCCCCTGAATCTCCCAGAGCCCTCGGTGATTTGTAAGCTGCAAGCCGCGGGCCTTGACCATTTGTTTCAGTAGCAGAAGGGTGATCCGTCGCAGCTGGCAGCAGCCGACCTAGCATCGCAGGAAGAGCGGCCGAGAAAAGAAACTTCCTTGGAATAAATACCTGAGACAAGGAGTCTGGCCGCAGGGTCAGGGATAAGGGCTATTGCAGCTGATGCCCCCTCTTGGCTTTAGAGTTTGATGCCCCTCCATAATTCTGGGGGCACAGAGCATACAGGGCCCCCACACTCACTAGGGCAGCTGAACAGCTAGGAGGCATGTACCCTGCAGCCTGCTAAGCCAGCATGTCCCCTATTACCCGAGGCCCACATAGGGCCCAGTCCCAGTGATTTCCCTGTGCATCCAAATGCAATCAAAGGACTGGAGACCACAAAAGTGTTTGTTTAGTGGGGGATGCCTCCCCTCATTCAAGGGAGTGCGTTGGAAAAATGCTCATTTTTGGTGGAATTTTTTTTTTTTTTTTAATTCCATGAAAGATGGTTTTTTTCAGCAGAAAATGCCCCCCAAAAAGTTATAGATTTTCTAAAAGCATTTTCAGTATGAATGTTCAGCTCAGAGTGAAACACATTTGGGGTTTTTGAAAACCGTTTACTGAAAGCCAAGTCAAAACCTGAAATTGTAACAAAAATATTTACTGAAAACTTAACTTGACTGGGTTCCCCCCCAAAGAACCAGAATAATTCCCCCAAATTTATATATATTGCGCGCACACACACACACACACACACACACACACACACACACACACATCAAAACCCAGATGTGTTTAGCTTTTTTCTTCATTTTTAAAATCTCAACCAAAGTTAACATTTTCTACAGAAATTTGTATTTGGAGCACAAAACCATTTTTCACCTTAGTGCTGACTAAGTCCAGACCCTCAGCTGGTGTAGTTCGTTTAACCCCGCTGAAGTCAATGGAGCGGGACTGATTTATGCCAGAAGACTATCTGGACATAATCTTAGCTTGTGGGGAAAGCAATCTCCATGGCCTTTGTCTTGTTTCTGTTGAGTCTTGGGCCTTATTCATATCCCCAGTTCAGACACTTGAAAAGTCATTCCACTGAGCCAGATGAGATAGAGACAGAGACATAAATTATCCAAATCCATTTCCCAGCCAATGCAAGCCTCTTTCTGAAATTAGACGAGGTCTCACTACAAATTGCTTCTGTTAGTTAGTTAGTTTCAGGCTGCGGACCGCCCTCAGAATTTGGGAAAAAAGTCTCACAATAGCAAACACAGCTAGAGCCAGAGTGTTGTAATTCAACTGATTTACACCTGGGCCAACTCTGGCCCCCTATTGCCATAACAAAGTTATGAAAAGAAAAGACGATGTCCTTTGGAAGGCCTGGAGCAATGAATCCAGGCCAGAGTGACAGGGAACCCCGAGTTCTAATCCTGACTTGACCCCTCATGTGCTGCCTGTCACTAAAACTACATTTAGGGGTCTAACTCAGTCACCCATGTTTGAAAATTTGACCATTAACTCTCTGCATCAATAGTCTTGAGGCCAGATTATTAGCTGGTGTAAGTCAGCATATCTCCATCAGCTTCAATGAAGATATGCTCATTTATATCAACTGCCACCATCGCATTGTCTCCTTGGTTAGGTCTACACTACCAATTTAGGTCAACTTAAGGAGGCTTAAATCGATCTAAATTACTCCCTGTCTACACCAGACTTTCATTGTCGACTTAAGAAATCATTTAAGTCAACTTAATAAGAACCACCCATTAGATTGACTTAAGCCTTAGGTCAGCTCCTTAAGTTGACGTAAGGATGGTGTGGACGTGGAGTAACCCTTAAGTCAACTTCATTAAGTCGACTTAAGGGTGGTTAGGTTGACTTAAAGTGGACTAGTCAATTTAAAGTCGACTTAGTCCACTTTGTTCAGTTGACTTAACAAGATTGACTTTAAGTTGACCTAAAGTCAATTTAGTAAAGTCAATCTAACTTTTTCTAGTGTAGACATAACCCTTGTGTTTCCCCACTCAGCTGACTCTATCCATCTATTTTCTCTTGTCTTACACTTATCTTGTAAGCGCTTTGGATCTTTTTGTTCTGGGTTTGTACAGCGCCTAGCACCACAGGATCCTGGGCCACAAGTGAGGCTCCTAGACACTTCTGCCATACAAATAATACATTTTAATAAACGACTTCCCTATTTTCCTAAGTGTTGAGAGGAACCATTCAGAAATGTCTGTAGAGAGCTTTGACCATGTACAGCCAAATTCTGCTCTGTGTTTCACTACATGGATGTACAAGTCATTGGTAATAGATGACTCCTTCCCGAGGTCTCGAGTCTCTCCACAGAGCTTGAAAAAATAGGAAATCTTTGCATCAGTGTTAGGGTAGGAACCCTAGCACAGACCAGGGCTTGAGAGAAGCCAGAATCTGCCATTAAACATAGCCCTGTTGTAGTCCGGGTACTTACATGGCCATCCTCATCAGCAAGTGACCACCGCCCTGTGAAGTAGGATAGTGCTATTAAGTGACTTGCTCAAGGCCACACAGAGTCTGTGGCAGAGCTAGGAACTGAACGGCTGCCTTCTGTGCTTCAGACAAAGGCCCTAGCCACTAAGGGATGCTGTTTCTGAAGCCAGTGGGAGGAGCCCAAAACACTTTACAGATTAATGCAAAGTACTAAGTCAGCCAGTGTCTTTCTATTGAATTCAGGGCTGAACGGATTGGAGGGGCGAAGTGATGGGAGTTCGCAGATCAGAATCATTGCTAGGTAGGGGATGGGCAGACACGGGGGTGACAGCTCCTGCTGCAGAGATGAAAGTCACCCTGTTATTTGGCAGCATTAGCTACACAAACATTCTCTCTCTCTCACACGTGGTGCAGGACATCCTGGGATCAGGGGCCACTGGGAGTTTTGGGGGGCAGAGTAATGGGCTCTGGTGAATGGGGAAGATGTTTCCCCAAAAGGCTGCAGCAGGGGCAAGGTGGTGCTCACAAGCCGCAGCGGGCGGCCGCCTTTTTCCACCTCCCTCATCCTGATGGGTGCCTGCGGATCCTTATCATGAGGCTACAGAGCTGGTCCGTGCATGGGGCAGGCTGGTATCTTGGCCAAGCTGGGCTTGGGGAGAGCTGTGGGGAAGGGATTGGAGATACTTCGGAGCCTGAGAGTGCTCCATCATCCCCTCCTTTTCACTCTACTCTCAGGTCTGGCCTGTCCCTAGGCAAATAGGTCTGAGAGAAAACTGATCCTCCATCCGTCACTAGGGCAGTCCCGATAGCAAGCAGTTTTCCTCAATCGCTCGCAAACTGCTTCCCAAAAGGGGTTGGCATCCCTAGCTCCATTTTACAGGTAGGGAAACAGTCATAGAATGGGCAAGTGACATTTCCTCAGTCACCTGCACATCAGCAGCAGAGGGGGGGACTAGAACCGGGTGTCCTGCGCCCCACTGTGGTGGTGGGGAGTGTGCGATGTGAAAGGGTTAAATAGAAATGAGCAGGAATGACGGATCAGAGAGGCATGTATGATACAAGCAGTGGCTCACAACCTTTTTGGTACCAGGGACTGGCTTGCTGCCTTCCTACAGCATGCCAGGGAGATCTCAGAGCCTGGCAGGGAAGTGGCACACCACTCCACAGACCGGTCACTGACAAACCCCACACTAAGTTATCCTGCCTCCTCATGAAGTCCGTGGAGCTATACAGCTGGAAACCCGCACCAGAGAGGAGAAGTGGGAACCCTAACATTACACCACACTGGTAAATAATGCCACCCAGCTCCCATCCTGCCTCACAGATCTCTCTGAGCTCCCCCAGCTGGATGCTCAGGCTGCTGTGAGGAACCCAGATAGAGACCCTCATCTTGCTGGGGCTGGGCAGGTTAGGGATCAGCCCAGGCTCTTGGCCTCGTATGCAGGCACCCGACCTCATAGCTGACTCCTGACACTCCTTTTAGCAGAGGGGACTCTCCGGTTCAGTTCTCCAGGCCCTGAACCTAGCATTACCTCCCACAAATGCTCAGTGTGGCTGCTTCCCAGCACGCCACTGATGTCAGAACCTCCTAAAGTAGCATTTCCCTCTGTGGGAACTGTGATAAACTACCTCAAGGTGACTGGTTTTAGGAAAAGCTCAGTTACACTATGGTATAAAGAGATAAAACACACGATTGCAGCAATCACTTAGAAAACACCATCCACCCCTGAATGCAGCACTCGCCCTCACTCCAGCTCACCTTTTGCTTTGGGAGTCCATATGGGCTCAGGTAAAAGGAGATCCTCAGCAGCTCCCCCCAGCCTGAGCTGGTAAAAAATAGCCCAAGAGTCTTTGGCAAAGACCCAGGCTAGAGCAGCTGCTGCCCATTTATACCCTTCCAGTCTTCTCCCTCATGTGCCTTCCTGATCAGCCTCAGCTGGTGACCACAGACCCAGAGCATTTGCTACACTAGTTCTCCTGGGGAGCAGCCGGCCTTCTGCCTAAGATGCTTCTATTTAAATAGAGAGGCAGCAGGATTGAATGACCCTCTCTTTTTAGCCTTGCACCACTCCCCCTAGAAACCCAGACCCACATGGAAGTAAAAGGACGAAAGGAAAGGCAAACAACCCCAACACTCAGACTAGAGTCTGCAGTCTGACTCCGTAAGTCTATGTAGCCAGATTCTCCAAACATGGGGTTTTCATTGGTAACCGTGCCACACTGCTGGCCGTGGTCGAGCATCTTCAGACCACTCCCTGCAGTGCGAAGCTAGCCTAAAGTCGGAGTAAATCAGCCATCAGGGGATCCTCTAGTAACACAGAGACTGCCTTGTAGCTATGTCCCTGATCTCTCTGCGTGCTGGAGAAGAGGGGTGTGGCTGGGATTCCCTGACTGCCATGCTCTCTCCAGGGGGCCAGTGCAACTGTAAATGGCTCTAAATTGCACCTAGGGACCAAGGATGGGGGGGAGGGGGGGATGCTGACAATAGTTTCACTCTCCTTTTGCAAGGCACTCCTGAGTTGCACCTTTCATTAATATTATTTATGTTACAATAGCACCTAGAAGACCCAGCTGAGATCAGGGCCCCACTGTGCCAGGTGCTGCAAAGATACATAGCAAGAAAGCGTCCCTGCCCCAAAGAGCTTACTGTTCAAATAGATATGAGAGCTAAAGGAAGTGTGCTTGTACCCATTTTACAGATTGGGAATTGAGGCACCCGGCAACTAAATGATTTACCCAATGTCACACTGCTGGTCTATGGCAGAACCAAGTTCCAGCTCCAGTGACTTCAACAAAAGCCATCCGCTCTTGCAGTTCGGAATCTGTGCCAATTTCTAAGTGCTAAGCATTATTTTAATTTCTCTCTCCAGCGGTTAGAAAGTGCTAATATTTTTGGCTCAGATCCAGCTGACCTGACCTCTCAAACATTGCACATCACATGAAAACCCTCCCGTAGACCAGCCCTGGTGACAGTGCAATAAAAAGCAGTGAGAGAACGAATGAAATGACTAAATAAAGTGATAGTCAGGCACTCACATAAAAATCTATTCAGGTGATGGAGCCAGTATAAATATGGCATGCCAGAAGTTCTGTATAAATAGTCACATTAAAAAAAAATGAAAGAGCAGATTAAAAATTACTCTGAGTCTATAGTCCCAAAAAAATTGACTGAAGAGTGACACATTAAAGATTTTTTTATAGGTCAGGGCCAAATTTATTGGAGAGAAAAGTTCATTATTTAGTAATCCCACAGCTCAATATGCTCAGATCCCCATTAACCCTCAACGGCTCCTGCACTAAACTCGCCATGAACTCTGAGTGTGCTGCCTCAATGAACTGCTGATGAATTTTGCTGAATGCTCACCCAGCATTGCATGGATGGTCATCATAATTTATGCGGACGGGAATCTCAGCTCACTGGGGCACAAGAACCCACTCTGGTGGAAATATGTGTATGAGTAAATTGCTCCCCCCAAACACACACACCATTTTATAGCACAGCATTGCAGACCAGCTCTTACACAGACGAAAATTTGGATCTCAGGCCCCATCTGAGCAGTAACAGAAAAAGATTGTCCAAGTGGTGTGTGTGTGTGTGTAAAATATACATTTGCTTCATGAAGCTGAGCTGATGTCACCTGGACTATTGAGACATATACGCCCTTAGAATCATAGGCTATGTCTACACTTGTGAATTTAAGTCAACTTCGCATGGCCACACTTAAATTTTAAGTCGACTTAGGGGGACCCTACAAAATCGACCTAGAGCATCCACATTGGACACCTAGGTCAACTTCTAGGGGCTAGGTGGACCTGGGACTGGTCCATGGTGGCAGGGGGGGCACCCCTTGCCAAGTGCCAAGGGGGCTCAGCCTTTGCCCCATTGTACCTGAGTACAAAGGGGGACAGGGACCCTGGCAGGGCATAGGGGCAGGGTGTGCAGGGCTCTGCCCTGCCCTGTGGGGGGGCATGCCAAGATCTCTCTTTGCCACCCACCCTGGCAGGGAGGGCAGTGGGGAAGTCCTGGAGAGCCCTAAGTCGACTTAGAGTCGATTTAGGGCTACTCCACATCTACACTGGCTTAAGTCGATTTTAGAAAGTCGACTTAAGCAGAAAGTCGACTTAAAAGTAGGTTTAACAAAGTCGACTTAATTTTCAGTAAGACTGCTTTTCAATAAGCAGCTGCTTAAGTCGACTTAAGGAAAGTGTAGTGTAGACGCAGAGTAAATTAAGTCGATTTAGGCAAGCTTAAATTGACTTAATTTACAAGTGTAGACGCACCCATAGAAGATTAGGGTTGAAAGGGAATTTACGAGATCAATCCAACCCCCTGCTCAAGGCAATGGTGGTTTGTTGGTCTAGAGCAGCGGTTCTCAACTGCCGTGTTGGGACACATTACTGTTTTCCCACACAGCAGTAAATGTGCGTGGAGAGCTGTGGAGATGGCTGGATTCAGCCTGGAGGGTGTTGAACTGTTGTGTCCTGTAGGAGTGTGACACGCCACCAAGCATATCGCGACTCGCAAGAGGTTGAAAATCCTTGGTCTAGAGGTATGATTCTCTCTTAGGGGGCATGTGCACCTGAGTTCATAGCCTAGATAAGCTCGTTCAAGTTATTAGCACCCCTCCTATTTCTTTCTTAGCAGTGGCCATATTAGCAACACTATAGCCTGATGATATGGTGATGCAAAACCACACCATCAACGTGGGCTAGCCAACACAGTTGAACAGGGGCCCTTCTGTACACAAAGCATGAGTTTCTATCACCTGAGCTAAAGAAGCTGGCAGCAATTGTAGATTTATCATCTGATATGACCAGCTACCTACCATAGGGGGGTGGAAACTGCCGCCCACCTGAGTTGTTGGGATTTTACACCCACTTTGCACCCATGTGCAGGGTACCTGAGAAAAAAAGCCGAGGGAGTATAATAAAATGCTTGTGAAATGATGAGAAAAAAGACATTTGCATTGCACATGAAATCCACCGTGGTGAGTCATTTACTACAGAGGATTAATTACTCCTGTGTGGCAGGACAAAACATGGAGTATGGTGAAAAAAAATGAATTGAAACGAGCCAATGAAAACAACGTTCAGTGGCAGGAGGCCCACGTTCCTTTGGGAAAGTCTTGTTCTTTTTGCAGCCAAGAGGCAGGTTGAATCAGGAGAATCTCTTATCGCTTCAGTACTCCGTCCAAACGGTTTTCAGCGGTCTCATTTCGGAACAGTGCCCATTATTGTCATGCTTGCACCAATGCTTCCCCCCTTCCCAGCAATGGAAGTATGACTTGCTGCTTGACTCACCGTAGCAAGTAGAGGCCACAAGTGGGACTGCAGCCTCCATTGCGCCAAGCGTGGTAGATACAGTCCCTGCCCCACCCCGCTTGCACCCTAAAGGATGGCGTTAGAAAGTTCCATCTTATAGGCTGGGATCCGAGGCACAGGGGCACATCTACACTTGTAAAGTTAAGTCGACTCTGTTAAGTCGACTTAACAAGGTCAACTTAAGGCTTAAGTCGACCTTCAGGGGTGGTGTTAGTCAGTCGACTTAAACTGTCATTAAGTCAACTTAAGGAAGTGCTTAAGTCAACTTAATAAAAGCCCAGAGTGGACGCGGCTTTGTGTAGGTCAACTTAAGCATCCTTAAGTCGACCTAAGTTGCCAATGTAGATGCACCCAGAGAAATTAAGTTATTTTTCTAAGAAGTCTGTGACGAAGGTGGCACTTCAGTTCACTTCTTCTGAGTTCCATTCTAGTGCCTTAACCATAGCAGAATTCCTCCCTCTCTATTTGTGCATGCTTTGCAAAAAAGAACCTGGTCTACAGAGTTCATTCATCTCTTCTACTTGGAGGCCTCTTAAGAGATGCTTCCTGTAAGGGCTGTACTGTCTAGCTGCAGGGGTGTTGCTTTTACCTTTCTCCCTGCTCAAATTGTGGGGCTTCATTCTGATCTTGCACTGCTGTAAAAGTCCAATTCAACCCCAGGAACTTTGACTCTGAGGTCCTAAATCAAGAATAACAGCATTGCAAATCTAGCTGGATGGCAGAATGCAGATATTCTCTCTCTGGATGCAATAGGACTCAAAACTAGCGTGGGGTTGGCAATGTATACAGACGTGATTCTGGGCACTTAAGATTTTCCACCAGGTGCAGTTAAGTTTCTCCTGATTCACACCAGTGCAAAAGAACAGAAGAGAGGCCTGATATTTATCCCAGATACTCTCGACAGGTGACAATGGCTCTGTCAATGTCTGCTGTCAGGCTAGTTCTGTGCATTTATTAGTCAAGAGCAGTGGGGTCTCAGAGACCAGGCAGGGATGAAAGTTTATATAAGTTGACTGATTAACATGCAAGCTCAGGGATGGTAGAGCCTCACTAACATTCTTCATCAGTTTTAATTAATGGGTTAGCTGGCCTAATTTATGTAGATGCTCTGGACGTGAGATTCTGCATGCTGCCATACCACGAGTTTTTATTAATATCCCAACTGACAGCCATCTTTTAAAGAATGCTCTATGCCAATCTAGATAATTAGAACAGAAACGGGGGGAAAAAAACTAAGGAAACATTTAAGAATAGAATGGACTGGGACTAAGGGACAGAGGATGCATAGCTAACCAGAACGCAAGGCCGTTATATCCTCTCCAGCCCATCTTCCTCTATAACATACTTCTGACACAGAGGAGTGTTCCAGATAAACGTATTAGCTGGATTCCTTATAACATGGGGCACTGTGGTGAGCTGGTGTGCACCACTTCCCATCTGGGTTGGAGAGAGGTTAGATCACAGTGATCAAAGTATGGTAATGGTAAGAGATTAGAAAATCAAGTGCTAGGCCCTGACCCCTTTGGTAGAATAGACCACTAAGCAGTGTTAGGGGGCTCTGGTCCTCAGGGCAGAGCAGCAAGCAGAGTTGGAAGCTCAGCCCCAGAAGCCAGGTAGAGCAATAAGCAACCAAGGCCATTCAGCCTCAGGTGGGGTGGCTGTCACCCCAAGGTTGGGGTCTGGCAGAAGAAGGGTAGGGGAACTTGGGCCCTTCTACTCTGCCAGGTCCTGCCCAGGGCCCTGATGGTGGCAGAAGACTCCACCAATGAGCAACCAGGGATCCCGTGGAGCAACACCAACTTGTGTTCCAGCAGCAAACCCTGACTCATGTCTGGTGTCCCTGGGCTACTTCCTACCAGAATCTGGGGGTCAGATTCCAGAGTCCAAAAGTCTTCCATCTCCTTGGGATATTTGGCAGCTGCCAATCCTAAGAGCTCCCCTCTACTCTCAGTCTCCTCTTGGCAAAGGGCAACTGGCAACCCCAGCAGCTATTCCACAGACTTGGTCTTTCTAAGGTCAGGATGCCACCTGCCTTGATAGTGGAGCTGGAAGACCACCGCAGGCTAAAGACGTCTGTCTCCTTCTCCAGTTCTGCCACAACTGAGCTGGAGGCCACACCTCTTATACTTTCTGTTCCGCCTCTCAACTTCCTTAGTGGGTTGGACCTAGCCTAGCTCCACCCACTAGGGAGTAGAGAGTGGTCCCTCCTTCTCTGGCTCAGAGGGAGGCCACTTCACCTTACTGCAGATACCAGCTGGACACTCTTTTGGCAGGATAGGTCTCCAAACTGGGATCAGGTGGCTGGAGCAATGACGAAAGTTGTAGCCAATTAGTTCTTTTTATCATCCATTTATTATTGTGTTATGTGGCGATATGGTCAATTCATGTACCGTTTCATGTGTAATCCATGTATGCTAAACAGATTTAAGTTACTAGGTCATAGGCTTCAAAATGACTGACACAAGTGGGTCGGAATAGCCCTATGCCAAGTAAGGTCACAAGATGTTGTATGTCTGATTGCGTCTATGGTCACTATCTTTGGACTTCATATGTTCCTAGGGACTCCAAATTTGAGAAAGACAGCAGTGACAGTTTTCACTTTGTGGCGCAAGGAGCTGTAGCGACGGGAGATGAATACGTGTAATTGAATGCAAAATTATTTAATTCAATTTAATTAATAAAAAGGCAACACACCGAAGAAATTTACTGAGCTGAGTTGCAGGAGCTGGGGACGGAATGGGGTGTGGGCTCAGATTACTGATCGCCAACAGGTGCAGCGGAGGGGGAGTCTCAGAGAAGTTGTACTGCCATTGGTTAGTAGCAGACAGAGTTGAGTACAATGGTTTGGGTGAAGGGAAGAACAGAGTCACTACCACATTTGCAAAAACCCAACTTGTGACTGTGATTCCCCTTTTCAGGGTGCCCTCATATGGGCAGAGCCCTGATCATGGACAGTGCGTCAACACAGAAACTGCAGGCGCAGCTGGGAACAATCAACCGCTGTGTGTTAGGAGAGTATGAGCCCCCGGGTGGTAATTACCAGGTTATTGATACCATTGGCAGTCACTGGGAGGATTTTCGCAGGAGAAAGAGGAGCTCAGAGGGAGAACGGTGTGAAGGAGAGAAGCGGTGTGGAAAACTCTTGCGACAGTATCATGCTCTGTTTCCAAGAGAGCTATGGAATAAAAGGGACGCATGAGAAAGGAAAAGAGCTTGGACGGGTGTATAATGGTGAAGCGATGAAAATAGGCAAGGCAGCACGGCACAATGGGTACCTCAGGAAACCCCACACACGAACAGTAACTCAACCAATTTCCGTGCACACAGCAACTTGTAGAGATGCTGTTATTCATATTAATAGATTCCATAGATTTTAAGAGCAGATGGGACCATTCAAGCCTCTAGTCCAGTGGTGGCTCAAGGGCCTCAGATATTACAGACCTGAAGGGCCACCATCCTCCAGCTGCAGGCTCCCCCTTCCCTCTTCCTTCCCCGCGGAAAAATAGTCTGCCTCCTTGCTGATCTCCTGTCTCCCTGGCTGCACCAGAGAGACAGCATGCATCCTGTAGTCCTGTGCACTCCACCTGGGGCCCTAGGCTGTGGCCCCCTTCTGCAGCCAGGGAGACTGAAGACGAGTGTTCCCATCTCTCTGGCTTCAAGGTCTAGAGACCAAGGCAGAGCATTTTGCCATGCTCTCTGCTACAGCCAGTGGTAGGGGATCGCTGATCTCCCATCACCTTGACTGCAAGAAGGATCCTGCACCAATCTTTTAGGCTTGCAGGAATATGCTCCACCTGCCCTAGAAGGGGAGCCACGGGCCACTTTGAAAGTCCCCTGCTGGCCACAGGTTGGGAACCACTGCTCTACCCTGACCTCCTGTGACTCACAGGCCAAAGAATGTCACCCAGACACCCTATGCTGAGGGTCCCTTCCAAGCTGAGCTGGGGGGAAATTCCTTCCTGGCCTCAAGTCCAGTGATCAGTTTGGGCCGAGTTAAATATAAGTCAGTGTCGCAATATTAAAAAAAGCACACCCCCACCCCCACCCGTGAACACATTGTTCCGGTGCCGTATGCAAGACTAGCAGTAACTCTTCGGCTCTCTTTGCTCTGCACTGATTAGACCTCAGCTGGAGCAGTGGGTCCAGTTCTGGGCACCACATTTCAGGAAAGATATGGACCAATTGGAGACAGTCCAGAGACGAGGAACCAAAATGATTAACAGGCTAGCAAAGATGACCTATAAGGGAAGACGGAAAGAAAAATGGTTGTTATAGTCTGGAGAAGAAAAGATTGAGAGGGGAAATGATAACTGTTTTCAAGTACATAAAAGGTTATTACAAGGAGGAGGGAAAAAGTTGTTCTCGATAACCACCAAGGATAGGACAAGAGGCTTAATTGCAGTAAGGGCAGTTTAGTTGGATGTTAGGAAACACTTCCTGTCAGGACATTTAAACACTAGAATAAGTTACCGAGAGAGAGAGATTTCACAGTCATTGAAGATTTTTAAGATCAGGTTGGACAGACACCTGTCAGGTGTGGTTTAGATCAGAGGTTCCCAACCTTTTTGCCTCAAGGGCCACAAATATAGTTTGTACAGCTGTAAAGAGCCACCAGACTATTTAATTAAAATTTAATTAATTAAATGTCCATTAAATTTAAATTAAGTAATTAATTTAATTTAAATTACATTTTTAATTAAAACATTTATTTAAAATCTAAAAACAAACATTTATTTAGTGAAACAGTTGATGGTTATTAAATGTTCACTAAACATTTATTAAATTTTTAGTGAAACATTTATTTAGTGAAAAGCCAGATCCGGCCCCTGGCTAGCAGCCACCGCCTCGCTCTCAGGACCAAGCAGTAAGCGACCGCTGCAGCCCAGCTCCTGCTCTGGGCTAGGTGTGGGACCCGCTGGGCTGCACACCGGGACTGGATGGGAGGCGGGCAGCTGCAGCCCTGCCGGGACTGGGCAGCGGGCGGGGGAACCTACAACTCCTCTAGCCAATTGTGAATTGGGGAAATGATTCCTTCCTGACCACTGCAGGCAATTGACTGAAACCCTGAAGCCTGAGGCTTGATTGTAAGTTATTGCTTTCATTCAGAGCTGCAATTGTTAAAAGTACATTGAGGGCAATGCAAGCAACTCTATTCTCCTTTCATGGAGGAAGGAGATGAATTGGGGGAGTCAGCGTGATAAATTTCCAGGCCAGAAGGAACTGCCACAACCATTGAACCACCTCCATGCACCAAGAGCATGTCTCATTTGTAATTCTCTGGCTGAAAAAAAAAATGTTGAGCAAGGAAGAGAAGCAATGCCTCGTAATTTAGGTGATCAACCACACACAAGGAGTAATGACAGGGCTTTAATTGTAATTAATCCATGGGCTGTTATTTCTGATCGTGCAGCTGCCTTGCCAGCTCCCCCTGCCACTGGTGGGGTTTCTGAAGTCAAACTCTCTTGTTCTAATACATGATTTTCTCTCCCATGTTGATATGTGAATGGGCCACAGACGCAACTGGGGGAATTTACCACACAAGGGGACACATGAAAACGACAGGACACATGTGTTGTCAAATGCGCAACGTAAACAGGTTGAGACAGCAGAGAAAAGTAGTCCAAGAGATTTGATGGGTGACCTGCAGGAAGAGCTGGGAAGATAATTTCCGAAAGGAATGCAAGTGTTAAATTGGCTGCATCCTGTTAACAAAACCTCACCGCAAGCTGAAAACAAACCAATTTCCCAGGAGCAGTAGTTCACTTACCTAGCATCTGATAGGAATTTTTAAAAGCTGAAAAAAAAGTGTGGGGTTGTTTTTTTTTGCAGGTCACATTTCTGGATGTTAACCCGGAGGGGAAAGCTGAATCTGAACAGGTATTTCAGCTCTTGCACTGTGAGCAATACACCACGCATACGTCACTGCTTTGTACAGAATACCCACACGCATGCTGCAAGACCCAGTTCATCTAATAAAGCCATAACATGTCCCAGGTGGAATCTCGTAGCACAGCTGTAAAGTCAGGAGTGGGAATATCACTTGTAAAAGAATCTGGCAGGACCTAACCCTTTTCCACCACGAGGGAGGATTCATGGCAGCTTCAGACCTGGTTTGCTGTTACTGGTGCGTTGTTAATTTTAGGACCAGCTGCCAATCTGGATCTCATCCTGTCTGTTTCCCAAAAGTGCTCCGAGCTATAGCTGGTATTTCAAACGAATAAAAAAATAAAGCTGAGAAAAGAATCCCGAGCTGCCTGTAAAATGGAATAGGAATGGAGAGGGGTTTTGTTAAATGTGACATTTATGGAACAGGCTACAGCTTCAACAAGCTTCCATTTGGAGCGGCCCCTCAATTCCCGTTCTGTCGACTCGTGCTCTAGCACCATCCATTACACACACAATGGTTAGGAGCACTGAAGCTAGATAGGGAGCAGAGATTAGCTTTTTGCTCTGTGTGTGTTCAGTACAGCGGGGTCCTGGTTGAGAGCTGAGCTCCTTTGTGCTATCACAAGGAAAACAAGGAAGGTCCCCTTTGTAACAGCGCTTGATGTTGCTATAGCACTTTCCGTCCACTGCTCCTCAAGTATCTTACAGAGGCAGGCAACCGTTGTGCAGGTGGGGAAACTGAGGCATGGGACTGGTTTTTCCCAAGGTCACCCAGCAAGTCAGTGGCACAGCTGGGATTAAAACATAGCGCTCGCAAAGTTCCCTCTCCATTGCATCACGCTGTCTGGGTAGAGCAGCTTCCAAAGAGAGTGGCCATGGTCAAGCGGCCAGGTGTGGGGTGGGTCTGGAATGCAAGGCCATGGAAGGATGCTTGGGGCAATGGGAAGGGAGGCAGTGAGGGTTTGGGGAGGGAGTAGGGTCCAGGGACAATAGGGAGATGTATGGGAAGGCAATGGGGACCAGGGGCACCCAAAGACAAGTTTGCACAGGAGGCCATTTTTTCTAAGGCCAACCATGAGCTGTTTCCTTTTGCTCAGGCTGCACAGAGGTTTTGGGGATTCTGGGGCAAAATCTGAACCAGAGCCCCTCCCCTTCTCTAACCTAACCCTGAAACTGAGTCCTTGGGGGGATGGGGAGCTGGAGGTCAAACCCATCCTGCCATCACCTCCCAGCAGCAGCTCCTGTCCTGTGGGGCACGGCCCACTCCCCACTCTGGGCGTTGTGACCTGGTGTATGGGGGCAGCGCCATTCAGTACTGAGATCATCTGTCAGAGAAGCAATAGACTGCGTGTTGTAGTCAATATACTACTTGCTCAGCTAAAGACACATTTTTCAATCTAGTTCCATGAGTCTCAAACTTTTTAGTAGTGGGGCTCCCTTATAGATATTTTAAAACGGGGTGCCTCCCTACCACCAAATGCCTATGTTTACCAGCTCAGAACACCAGATTCGAGAGTTCAGGAAACTGGATTCAAGAGGGACACTAAAGCTGAGACAGTATTACAAATTTATTCAACTACATATTGTTTATTTACGTCTATAACCCAATCTAATTCAGGTTTTTTAAAGTATAATTTGAAAGTGTGGAATTTTGTGTGTGTTCAGACACAGCAAGTTTTGAGTGAGAAGAATGGGTCTACATTGAACTGCATAATTGGAGAGTGTTTGGTTGAATCTTGGGCTATGTCTACACTTGTTAAACGAAGTCGACTCTGTTAAGTCGATCTAACAAGGTCGACTTTAAGTTGATTTAAAGTTGACCTTGTTAGATCGACTTAACTGAGTGTCTACACTTGAAGTCGACCTTGTTAAGTTGACTTAATAGAGACTCCAGTGTAGACATACCAATCTACACTGGCTTTAAAGGTCGACTTAAGCCTTAAGTCGACCTTCAGAGGTGGTGTTATTAAGTCAACTTAAGGAAGCACTTAAATCGACTTAACAAGTGCCCAGTGTGGATGTAGAGTTCTGTAGGTCGACGTAAGCATCCTTAAGTCGACCTAAGGCACCAGTGTAGATGCATCCTTGGAGAATGCCAGACAGAAGACATTTTTCACGTTTAAATCATTTCTATGTTTCGTTTTCATAGAAATATTTACTGGGAACGCAGACTCACTGAGATAGCTGGAAGTGAAAGGAAGCAGCACTTTCATAGCTTCCTCACCAAGTTTTCCACCCTCTCTTTCAACAGAAATCTAGAATTCCTGGTTTTAGATTTGGAAATTTGGTCTTCAGTGTGTGATCTCTTGACAATTCTAAGGTATGCTCTTGAACTGAGATACTTAAAATTGGAATGGAGTTAGCTGTTACTGAGAAATGTTTTGAATCCATTCAGTATGTGGAGATTCATTTTTAACTCCAGGAAATGGGAATACAATCCTGATGAGAGAGTGAATATTTGGTCTTCAATGGCACTTGGATCACTTTCTCCCCATTCTTTTGGAAAGTCTACATCTGGAAAAACATCTCAGGAATGCACTTTGGACTGTGGCATCTCCAAAGACAAAGTTCTTTATGAATCTTCAGATTTTTTCCTTTCATGTCTAATATTTTTGTATTTCCAGCTTGAAGTGTCAGGGTCAATGCATTCACTGCTGGTCATCCCAGGTCCATGTGATGATGTGGTCCCACCAGCCTGTTCTCGTGGCCCTGCCTGAGAACTGCCAGCCCATATAGAGGGCAAGTTCCAGTCTTCCACGTCTATATAGCCTCCTCCTCCTCCTGCTCTGGCAGGGGCCTTTGGCAGATTGGAAACTGCCTTCAGAATGTGCACTGGAGGCTCATGGAAGCTCTGCCCATTTGCTGGAACAGGAGTAAAAGTGTGAGCAAAAAAAAAGCTCTTCATATGGCAACTCCTCCATGTTGCTGGCTCCGGTTGCCAGTAGACCCAAAAGATGGGATGGCTGGATGTGTTAGGAACTTGGCAGACAGCAATGACTTCCCATAACTTGCAGAATGGACAGTCAACTTTTCCCACTCTGCATCACAAGTCAGGGACTAGAGCGGCTACAGCTAGTGCCTGGGAAGCCTGGGATATGATGGTTTGACTTGGGTCTGTGTACCACAGTGCAGATGCTCAAGCCCCAGGTTTAGGGCTTGGGTCCAGAAATTCTAAACCTAGGATCAATGTGCAGTGTGGATGCCCACCCCCAGGCTTGCAAACCCAGCGTCTGCACACTCAAATCCCACTAACCCTGTATTTACATTGCAGTGTAGAATATCCCTAGGTGCCATTGGGATTTGGGGCTCTCCCTGCCATGCCTGGTCACACATGACAATGATAAAGAATTGTGGAAAGAAACTTTTTCTTCTAATAGGTAATTAGATTTTAAAAACCAGCCCTATTCAAAAGCTGCTCCCCCTCTCTTTTTTGAGAGCTTCTCCCTAGAAACTTCCCCCTTACTCCTTGTGCAAACTATGGTTTTCAAGAAGCAGTGAACACACACATCAGCATATCTCTATCTCTCCCCATTTCACAGGAACAGACGAGTACCCTTCAGACACGTGCTAAATCTCATTTTACAGGGGTCATGGAAATGGGATAATGAAAACATTGATGAGGAACAGGGATCTGTGACCTTTGCAGTACTTGTGATTTCATACCTCCTAGATACAGGAAGGGCCTTTCCCCATTCCATCATCTCATTAAACCCTTGCCATTGGCTGCTAGTTAAATATATTTTGGGAATTGCGTGGACTAAGCATTTAAAACTCAAACAGCATATTGAATAACATCTTTCCTGGTTCCATTAATCAAGCGGATCCATGCCTTCGGCCATCTGCGCACAGTTGCATTCTGTTTGCGTTTCCAAGCTCTGGTCCAATGCTCTCTGGGATAAAAACTGTTCTGCACAAGGCACCGGGAATCAGTGTTCGTGTACCTTACTGGCTTTGGGCGAGCAAGCGTGACAGTGCCCTCTAGTAGCTGATCCACAGAGAGAATGAGACCTATGAAAGCTGCTGGGCTGATAACCCAGGTGTGGAGGGAGGGGACTTGTCTTCCACAGACAAAGGCATTGTTCCAGTTCCTTCACTCGGGTCTGTTCTCTATGGGCAGAGGACAAATATTCAAAGCAAAACATCTCAGTCTCTCTGCCCCTCATGGTCTTGTCTAACCTTGGCTATGGGATTCCACCAGTACCTGCAGCTTCATCCTGCTCCAGCCGCTCCGGCAGTGGTCTTCCTCTCAGACCTTCCACGTGATCAGGGGTACGTCCACACTGGAGCCTTAGGTCGACTTAAGGAAGGTTAAGTCGACCTACAGACCGCTGCATCCACATTGGGCTTTTATTAAGTCGACTTAAGCGCATCCTTAACTCTTAATGCTTAAATTGACCTTATTAAGTCGACTTAATCCAGTGTGGACGGGAAGTCCCCTTAAGTCGACTTAATTGGCCTCCAGGCCCCTGTGCAATGTGGGACAGCTACCCACAATGCACCACTCCTCCGTCGACCTAGCACCTGCCAGTGTGGACGCTGGCAATCGACTGAAGTTTTCAGTGTGGACTCTCTAAGTCGACTTAACAAGATCGAGTTTAAGTCGACTTAAAGTTGACCTTGTTAAGTTGACTTAACAGAGCATCCAGTATAGACATACTCAAGGACCTCCCTGACCCTCAGCCTAATCAGTTCCCCTACCAAGACACTGTGTATGCAGACTCCTGTAGGACTCAGAACAAGGAGCAGGGATGAGACTTGCAGCTACCACCCATCCCCTGTTTGAAAGGGACCCGGGCTGTAACAGGCACATCAGGACACACGGGTGCAGAAAAAGGTTGTTCTGAACCACTCCAAGTGGTGATCAACTCTACAGCCAATTGCCTGGCCTACACATTGATTCATCATGAAAGATATTCAGAAAGTCAAATAACCAGCGTCAGTCAGGTTTATTGCTCCAAGCCAATAATGAGATGGTCCAGGAAAAAAGTTCTATATGACACCGGTCTCTGGGGAGCCATCTCGCACATTGATGCTGCAATCACCTTACGCAGAATGTGTGCTCCCAGTGTTACACATTTTGGCTGGTTTTATTTCTATGATGATTTTACAGATTATAGATGTTTTAACACATTGCTAAAACCCAACCCATCAGTTTCTTCCAGTTCCCTAACTTGTTCTGGTCCTTCCTTATCTTTGCTTTGGTTACTAACATGCCAGTCATTGGTCCATGAAGGTACTTCCCTAGATTGTACGAAGACACAGAACAAGTATATCTGGATTGTTACCTTTCCTGCCTCCAAATGCTTACTTCAGAAAATGCAAGGAGTTATGGGATACAGAGCATAAGTGAAGACGGTTATGGGTCAGGCTATATCACTGTTACAATATTTGCTTTCTTGCATATTGATATATATGAGGCAGATATAGATAGATAGATAGATAGCCAAAATATATTTGTTAACAGCAGCCTTAGCTAAGACTTTTCGCTCAAGTGGTGGAGGTTTGTTGTTTCTAAAGGGTCAGGCTCTAATCCCTGTATTAGGAACCACAAACACTCAAAAATCACGAGTAAGGCCCCGAAAATCACAAGCCTGATTTTTAAAAAAATCTTGAGGGTATTTTTTGGTTTGTTTTTTAATATTTCTGGAGGTCTCTCTATTTGCTTACCAGTTTCTGAGCCTTTATGGTGCACTTGCCATGGTTTCAAACTTTTTCCCACAGTCTTGATGCCTAGAAACTTACATTTTTAACAAGAAGCCAGGATTCTACGTTAACCCCGGGACTCCAGGAGGCAGTCAATGTGTGTGATTTATATATTAACTGTGTCTGCAGTATATGGTGATCATTAATATGAGCTTTGTCTCCACGCCACTCTGCCAATGTGCTTAATTACTGACGAGAAAGGATGCCCCATCACTGTGGGTCTGCTCCTCTTGACTGTGGGATTTTATGAGAGCTGTTGCTACTGCGGGAATTTAAAGAGAGCTGAAATGATGGGTCGTATTAATGGATGCAGTCAGAGCCCCAGAGGACAGGAGAACACTGCCATATTATCAGGCTGTATTTACAATGATAGTAACTTGTTTATATTGTTGCCAGAAATATCTGATACCGAGCACGCACCTTCCTACCATACCCAGGAGTATCATACATTGCCTGCGCTGCTTGGAGAGATAATACATTAAAAAACAACCCTTGTACTTATATAGTACCTTTCCTTCAAGACTCCTGCAACACATCTTAGATACATAAAGGCATTAAATCCTTTGACACCACTGTAAAGCTTTACCCATTTGTATTGATAGGGAAACCGAGGCACAGAGTGACTTGTGGCCCTATCTAAGATTACACAGCAAGTCAGTACTAAATCTGAGAACAGAATCTATATTCCTTGACTTCCCGGCCCCTGCCCTAAACACTAGAGCACCCTCCACTCTGTTTAGTGCATCATTATACATATTCATACCGTCGCACTGCCAAACAGCAGCCAATTGGCTGATACAGAGCCATGGGATTTAAGGAGCTTTTCACTCTTTCCTTCCTAGCTGGGCCATTCATTTTTGGTCCCCAAATATAACTGACTGGCTAAGGCAGTCTCACTACTCTCAGAGAGTACCTGAAATACCTTTAGAGGGTAAACTGAAGGGGCACTATTTTGGGGGCACTTACTTAGACTGTAAGCTATGTAGAATAGACACAAAAAAAAATCTTTTTCCTCGGTGCGTGTACAGCACCACAATGAGGTTCTGTTTTCTAATTGGCGCCTCTAGAGTGCTACTGCGAGAACAAGATTACCCACCTCCTTCCCCAGATCCTTATATATGAGGCTATGTCTACACGTCATGCCCTTTTCAATGGCAGTCAAAGGGGCCCCATTGCCTGCTTTGCCTACCCCCAAATCTGCATCTGCCTTGGTCGGCAACAGGAGGAGGAGCTGGCTCCTGGGGCTGGGGCCAGCAGCAGGGAACTGGGCCGGAGGAGGGGGAGCCGGGGTAGTGGGAAGTTGGGGCTGGGGGGGGGCAGGAGGGCTGGTGGCAGGGAACCAGGGCCACAGAGGGGGGGCCCTGTGGGTCTCTGGGGGCCCCGCAATGGGCCTTTGCCTAGGGCCCCCAATAGCCAAAGGCTGCCTCTGGTCAAAGGGAGATATACAAGTTACTTAAAATAACATGCCAATCTCCCTTCAACTTCCTAACATCTGGCAGGTCCATGGCCCTGAGGTGAAGGGAAATGCCCTCCTCCTCCTGTGGAGGGGTGGAGTTAATGGATTGACTCCTCGATCAATTGAGCAGGTCTTCATAGACCCCTAATTGAACTGGGAAATTCAATCTGACGGCAGAAATTTGCTGCCATCAGTAGACAAGTCCTGAGACATTTAAACTTATGCTACAAAGAGTAATATGGCTATGTCTACACTAGCAATTTAGGTCGACTTAAGGACCCTTAAGTCAACCTAAATTACTCCATGTCCACACTGGGCTTTCATTAAGTCGACTTAAGAAATTCCTTACATTGACATACTGAAAGCTTAAGTTGACTTAATAACTACCCCTTCTTAAGTCGACTTAAGGATGGTGTGGACGGGGAGTAGCCTTTACGTCAACTTTATTAAGTCGACTTAATGCCAGTGTGGATGCCTATGTCCAATGTTAAGTCGACTTAATAAAGTCCACTTAAAAGGAGCCGCTTTGTTAAGTCGACTTAATAAGGTCGATTTTAAGTCAACTTAAAGGCGACCTTATTAAGTCAACTTAACAAAGTCGACCTAATTTTTTCTAGTGTTGACATACCCTATATGTATGTACGTTCCATGGACTTGATTGTGAAACATAAGATTGAAAGAACTGGGTTTGTTTAGTCTGGAAAAGGGAGACTGAGAGGGGACATAACAGTTTTCAAGTTGTCATGAGGAGGAGGGAGAAAAATTGTTCTCCTTAACTACTGATGATAGAACAAGAAGCAATGGGCTTAAATTACAGCAAGGAAGGTTTAGGTTGGACATTAGGAAAAAATTCCTAACTGTCAGGGTGATTAACCACTGGAATAAGTTGCCTAGGCAGATTGTGGAATCTCCATCATTGGAGGTTTTTAAGAGCAGGTCAGACAAACACCTGTCAGGGATGGTTTAATGGGGGTACTTGGTCCTCCCATGAGTGCAGGGAACTGGACTCGATGACCTCTCATGGTCCCTTCCAGTTCTGTGATTCTATAAGGCATTTTAAAATCCTGTGTCATGGCTGTGGAGACACGTTATCTGCCCAATGGTTGGTCCTTACAGTGCGTGTCTGGCCCAGAAAGTTTGGATCCACCTTTCATGAGACACTCCCACTAGCAGAGTCTCCTCCAGCATGGACCAAATCGTGTGCCCTTCCCTCTTCTCTTATGCAGGTGCAGACTGTTCGTCTCTTAGCCGGGGTGGAGGTCTCCTATTCAGAGACTTTTTTGAGGATTCTTTTCTTTGTAAATCCTAATCCATCTCTCACTTGTTTTCCTTCAACTACCTATAATAAAATACTGTCATGACAGAGGCACCCAGCAGACAAGTTGAGTAAATAACTCAGGGACAGGTTCAGGCCTCTGCTGCAGTCACTGGGATACGCATGTGGCTCCTTGTTCATTGGCTTCCTTTAAACAGACGGCTAATTACTCGTGAGCCGCTACCAAAGTTAACTATAAATATGTAAATAGGGAGAGAATAAAATACTCATTAAACATTAGGCGTTTACTATGGAAATTAAGTGTCATTAGATACATAAAAGACTTTTCTAACATTTGTGCTTCTAGAATATCTCCTTAAGCCATCATTAAAGTATCTATTCTTAATGCATGTAGAAAAGGGCCATCCCGTTAGATTAAAATCAGAGTCCTCCAGAACTTATGTGGTGAACTCAAACCTGGACATTTCCTTCTTTGTTTTTGAGCGTTCTAAGAGTTCTATCCATTCCTCTTTATTTTCCAGTTCTTGCTTCTTCTGTGTTTCCCCATCTGATCCAGGAGGAAAACATTGAAATACCAGGCAGAAGCTTATTCTCATAATATTTTGACTTTGCCAGAGCCAGACATGATAGGAGCACAAAGTATTTTTGATGAAATCTGCACAGAAAGCTCACTCAGGTTTATAGTAGAAGAAGGCTGTGTCTTTGATCATTTCACGCCCCTGGCCTCCAATCCCTCACATCTCCTCTTCTTTTTGCATCTTCTTCCACAACAAACCCTCTGTATGGGCAACACACCATGGCTGCTAACCACTGGTCTGATATCCCTTTTGGACAAAAGGGATGGTGGTGTGAATCAGTGCACAACCAGCCATTAGGGAGCTGGAACAATGATACAGCATTTGAAGGATCCCTGTAGACTCACATAACCACCAACCTTAAAAGTCAGCAAAACCTTGCAGTCTACAGAATCAAAGATGGATGTAATCTCCAAAATGTCAATGGGATTGGTGGAGGCTCAAACAGCAGTCTTCTCCAGTCAAGGATGGGTTTCTATGGACACAATTAGCATTGCTGGCTGGAAAAATATATTTTATTTTCAGCCAAAACTTATGATGACAACTTTTATTTGAAATTTTCAGTTTGGGGATGTTCTCTGTAAAAAAATTGAATAGCAAAATGGGAACAAATTTGGCTGTTATAAACCAAATCATGTTTTGTTTCTTGGGCATCAGTTTTCTGACACCCCTGCCCATCAAATTATAATGAAAATGGTAACATTCCTCCCAAAACTTCCCATTTAGTTAAAAAGGCATTTTCCCTGAAAAAGCGTAGTGCTAAATCATACCTTACTAGACAGAAAAGTAACTTGCTAAGAAATGCAGGCAACAAACTTCCTTTTAAATGTTTCTTTTACCTGAAATCTCTTGTTTCCAAACCCTTCTTTGTTTTGAGAGGAATCTGTATCTGCAGGAGAGAGTTGAACTGAGGGGAAACCAGCCAGCTAGAAGCAGTGGATCGGTGTCCATTTCAGGTGTCCAGGAGATAAGAGACAGGACACTCGAGTATAACAAAGTGGGGTGTGTAAAAATGACTGGCCAGCAGAGAAAAGAAGCAGGGGTCCTAGAGTATGTCTATATTTGCAACTTCGGTCGACTTAAGGATGCTTAAATCAACCTACAGAACTCTGTGTCCACACTGGGCGCTTATTAAATCGACTTACGCGCTTAAGTTGACTTAATAACTTCCCCTCTTTAGGTCGACTTAAGGCTTACGTTGACTTATTAAGTCGACTTAAAGCCAGTGTGGACGGCTATGTCTGTTAAGTCGACTTAACAAGGTCAACTTTAAGTCGATTTAAGTCGACCTTGGTAAGTTGCTTAACAGAGTCGACTTAGCTTAACGAGTACAGACATACCCCAGAGCCCAGGGCAGAGCATTTGTGTGGCCAGTAGCTGAGGAGGGTTTCCTCTGATGATGGGCACAGACAATGCTCCCTCCAGCAGTGAGCACCCAAATTAATCCCAGTGTCGCATGCCCCCCATTACCTTTTGTCTTGCTGTCCCTCCCCGCAATACTTGTCACAGGCAGAAAGCCAAGAAAGGAGCTGCTGACCACCCTACAGAGGTGCCAAAGGCTGAGAAGCAGAAGATGGATCGGTGAACGCAAAGCAAGACTGTCGCTGCGTCTGCCTCCTGCCCCAGGGTTGGCTCTTGCTCTGAAACAAACCTTGGAACAGCGCCTCGTCCCATGCTCTTAACAGAAGAAACAGCAACATTTGGGGCTGCATTTGTCATCTCTTAGTTGCCTCATGTCAGACTTGCTCGGCTGATAATCAAATTGCCAGATCTGAAGTTGACACTACCTGCATGAGCCGGGCATAACGCCAGAGTGACTCCATTGAAGGCACCGACGTTTAACCAGCATGCAACTGGACTAACCCAACGTCAAGAATCACACCTTTTCCCTGGCATGTGAAATCTAAGATGCCTTTATCATCATGCCTCTTTCAAAATCACCCGTAACAAAGATTCCAGCATTGAACGTTAGGCAAGAGTTGGATTGGCAATGTTCGAAACAAAGCGCAATGGCCGAGTGGCAGAGACCGTGCGGCTACTTGTCGTAAAAAAACCAAAGCAAACAGACTTTTGGAGAAGCAAGGGGCCAGTTGGATGCACTCAAACCTTCAAGAATGTCGCAGTAAGACAGCTTTATGGGAAACAGCATTCTGTGACTTGATAAACATTTACAAAGGAGACGTTGAAGAAAGTACAAATGAGTTTCACCTTGGTTTTAATGACTGTAATTTTCTCCCGTAATGGTAATTTCTGTCATTAATGGCTGTGTTTTTCTATTGTGGCAGTATTTGGAGATGACACAGAATGAAAAAGTGGGAAGGGGGGTTGGTGATTAAAGGAGCAGATTAGCTGGTTGAATGGTGATGGGACATGTGTGAAGGGAGGAATGAGAGGAAAAAGACCAGTAACATTTTTCATTATTGTTTGTGTGGTGTATTACCCATACGTTCATGGAACTAACTGCAGCATTAGTAATATGAAGGCCTCCAACTTCTATTGTCAATGGACGTATGCTGCACTCAGGACCCTGCAGGATTGGATACACTGGATTTACATCTGACATTCTAGATTATAAATATGCTTCAATGGGCAGAGCAGGCCTCCAAGGAAGGATGGTGTTGGGGCTAACATACAGCCAGGGATTTCATAGATGATGGGTCAAATCCTTCTTGTCTCCAGCCTTCATGGTTGACTGCTTAAGCTTTCTGTGCTTTATCCCTAATTCACAGAGGAGGGGCTAAGAACAATATTCCTTTGTCTGTCTTTTGTGTTTATACTGTAAACTCTTCAAGGGATGCAGTGGTTCTTACCATGTGTGCGAACAGATCCTGCCGCAATAGACTCCAGGGTCAATTCTTCACTGAAAAGAGAACACACTGTGCTGCTTTATACTAAAAATTAAATTATGATAGTGTTGTGGATCGGGCAAAACATCATTAAAGCTGGTGGGGGTAACCATCACCCTTCATTTAAGATTACAGTAAGAAACAGTTAAACTCCTTGTCGGTGGCCTCACCTAAAACATAGTCATATGCGAGTCCAGCTCGGAATTTGATCTACATGGAAGGAGGGGTTTTGCTGGTATAGCTATGAGGAGGGAGAGAAGCCTATAGGAAAACGTCAGAGAAGCAAGCCAGAGACATAGCCTTCTACGCACAACAGTTTGGTGCCTGGTGTAACGTGGCACCCAGAGACCATCTTACCCGCTCGCCCCTAGAACCAACCCCATTTTGTTCTACTAGGAAATGCATCTGACACAACTTATCTTCCCAAAGTCAATCAACGAGCAAATCCCTGAACATTTTCAGTCTAAATTAACTCGTCTCAAAAGACCAACTTACATTAGCGTTTCCAAGACCAGCGGAAGGAAGATAATGAAGTCCAGGTTTCACATGAAACCTTTCCAGAGAGAAACAATGATCTCATGCTTACCCAGTCCCGGGTGGGAGTGAATAACTCATGGACTTTCCTTTGTTAACACAAAGGACCTGGTATTCTCTGGATTAAAGAAGATAAATCCCATATTTTAGATCAAAAGAAAGATGGCTTGGAACACTGAAGTCTGTGGTAAAGTAGAGCATCTACCTAGGTTTTATCTAGCATCTATCACCATAGGTTTCTGAGCACCTAAAATGGTGACTCTAAAGGTGACTCTTTGGAACATCTGTGGTCAATGCTGACTAAACAAATTCCCTTCTTTGCATCACTCAAATTACTCCTGAAGAATATCGGTGGAAGTAAAAAGAACCCATTTTCTGGGGAACCATTCACATGAAGAAATGCTTGATCTGAAATCTTAATATGAACTGTGCAATACAACTTCTGTCCAGAAATATCTGGCACTTTGGTCCGTTAGTCATTGGCTGATAACCCAGCTATCTGGGAGATAGCCCAGTGCTAGGCACAATGGGTTCCTCATAGACTTTACTGCCAGATGAGACCATCAAGATCATCTAGTGTGACCTTCGGCACAGTGCAGGCCACAGAACCTCATCCACTCTTGTTCCCTGACTTTTAATAGATAACAGTAATTGTACGTCTTTATCAACTGATTTTTTAGACTGAAATGCCTCTGAAATTGATTTTTAAATCTAGTTACTAAATTCCACTTGCATTGATAGGCCTTAGATCTATTTTTAACCTTAAATTCTGAAATTAGGAGTTTTAGAACAGCTGGGCATCTCTTCATTCAACCCCTCCGCTCGGGAACTGCTAGGGAGCTGTGCAAACTTGACGAATAATGTTAACATAGCTCCTTGCTGCAAAGGCTACAAAGACCTGGTGTGAAAGGGAATTTCCGGCACTTTCAGATAAAAATGGACAAAGATTTACAGCGGCAAGAACCAGCCTGTTAAACTCCTCTAAGGGAGGTCAAGTTTGCCTGAAGATGGAATCATCTACTTGCTGTGCCAATGAGCTGAGCTGGTCAAAGGAACAATGGAAGATGACGGATGCAAAGCCAGGTAAGATGTAATCCCGGGCTACTTCTGTGTGATGGTATCGCTCCCTAGAAGCTCCTAGACCACTTCTATGGTGTGCAAAAAGGCCCCTTCTTGGGGTGTCTGAAGGGATTGAAGCCAGGACCGTGAGATCTCTTAGTGTAGGTCTCTCTTGCCTCCACCAAAGGATCAGATCTGTTAGGCTGAGAGCAGGAGCAGTGAATCAGTGGCAGCATCGATGGCTGCATGGGCTAATCTTCTGGTGACTACACTGTGTAGCTGCCTCTGCTATGGAAGTTTCTCCAGCATTTAGCAAGCTAGACCACAGCTAACTTGGGGATGCCTACGTGGGCTGCCGTCACCCCTCTGATTGCAGCATAGACTTCCCCTTGGTGATGTGCACCAGTGTTGCGAGCTTCGCCATTCCTTGATAGCCAACTGCCTTGGTTCTGCATTGCACCACACCTCACTGGCCTGGGTAACAGCTGCACAGGAGGGGGTGGGGAAGGAAATTGTACCCGGTTCTCCCACCCCGCCGTACAGAGCAGTAACCGCAGGGCTCCCAGGCCCGGCCAAGCACAAGTCATCCCAGCCAATTGACATCTCACTCCAGGGTGCGTAAAATGCCAGAGAGGCTCACTGTGAGCAGAGAAGAGTTCCCCTTCTGTAGGCCCTGCGTGATCGCACATGATTTATCCTGTCGTGCTTTTCCAGTCCCAGCTCAGACGCACAGGTTGTCACTTTGGAGAGGTTTTTAATGCTGCCAGCGGCCTCCCCAGAGCAGTGTCCATCGCCGCCTCGACAGAGCAAAGCTCTGCTTCTCAGTAAGCTGTCTCTTCGCTTCACAGTCAGCATCTGCCCAGCACCAACTACATTTCCTCTGGAGCTTGGCTTGTCTAATGCAATGTGACATGGCCGGACCTGCCACCAACTGATGCTGCAGAGGTTCACGGGCATGTCAGACTGAGCTAGATCTTCCTTCCGAGATCCCAGGGAAAGAGAGCTGGAAGCGTGGACAATCGTGACTGTGAAATAGCCCCTGGGCCAGGCACTGTGCAAACGGCTTCCTTTGATCAGGGGCACAACATCCAGAGTGCCTTGATCTTAGCTGTCTGCTGTGTTGGTCCTGGGATACGAGAGAAATAAGGTGAGTGAGAGAATGGCTTTTACTGGACCCACTTCTTTTAGTGGACATGACAAACTTAGGCACTTCCACTTGCGGAAGGGAGACCAATAAGAGAGAGTCCCTTGTCCAAGTGCAGGGGTTAAAGTAGGCTGAAACGCCCTGGAACACCATTCCGGGGCCCACAAATTTTGCAGGCCAGCGTTCCAGGGCCCAGGGTGGAACTTAACTGCTGGTCCTGACTCTCCTTCAGACCGAGGCCTGCAAGGCTGTGGAAATACCCTCCAGAGACACAGAGATGCCCCTGCCAGAGTAAAGGTGGCATTTATCACTAGATTGATACGAATCAATGGCTTTTATATCACACTTTTCCATCAGCGTATCTCAAAGTGCTTCACAGAGGAAGTATCATTAACCCCATTATGCAGATGGGGAAATTGAGGCAAATAGAGGGGCTGTAACTTGGCCAAGAGCCCCCAGAAGTCAGTGGCAGTGCAGCAGGAATAGAAAGATGATCTCTTGAGCCTCAGTGTAGTGCTGTAACCACTAGATAACACTGCTTCTATGTCCCTGCTATTCCTAGTACTCAGAGTGACGAGGTGTATTGGGCCATGCGCTCTGGCCATACTTTGCTTCCCAAGACCATGAGAAGCAGAAAGGAGCAACGAGGCAGCTCTAAGTTACACCAGGGGCCAAATAAGCCCCCAAATGCAAGGAGTTCAAAAGTACCTTCAAGACACCATAAACTTCTTGTCTTATTCCTGCGGCAAGTGCAGGAGCAGAGTGACAGAGGATCCAGCCCCAGGAGCAAATATGCTGCTTTATGGCTCACTGTACAACCAGACACAGCATAGGTACCAACCTGGATTAGGCAAATAACCTACTAAAGGCAATTCTGCATACAGGGCCTCCCTCCTGCCAGCTGCAGATTTCACTCAGCACTCAAAGGAGATGCTTCGCAATTCAAGGGCCAGACCTTACGAGGCCCAGACATGCCCCAAAAGCACATGTCCCATGGACTCAAAAGTCAGCGGACGTTGCATTTCTAAATCAGTGAGGCCAGATCCTCAGATATATTCAGGCATCTAATTTTGAGTGGGAGTTAGGCACATTGAGACTCTGGGCCTGTGGCATCTCATGAAAACCTCACCCATTGTACAGCACAAAAAAGTACCTCACAGCGGTGGAGAGATGGGAATGCCATTGAGCCAATTTCTCCCTTACCAAAAAGCATTTTCCATTCACCTGTGATGGGGTGGAGTTGGGGGGGAACGGAGTGCATTTGATTTCCTCCAGTGACGGTGACCTCCCAGGGGAAGCGAGGCAGCATTGCCTGGGTTACGGTGTGGGGAACGGATCAGAACCTGTGGGGAGCTCCCCATCGCAGCAGAACAGTTTGGGCACACATAGAATCATGGGGCTGGAAGGGACCTCATGAGGTCATCTAGTCCAACCCCTGCTAAAAGCAGGACCACTCCCACTAAATCATCCCAGCCAGGGTTTTGTCTAACCAGACCTTAAATATCTCCAAAGATGGAGATTCCATCACCTCCCTAGGTAACCCATTCCAATGCTTCACCACCCTCCTAGTTAGAAAGATTTTCCTGATATCCAACCTCGACCGCCCCAGTTGTAACTTGAAACCTTTGCTCCTTCTTCTGTCCTCTGTTACTACTGAGAACAGGCTAGCTCCCTGAAGGTTGAAGGTTGCTATCAAATTCCCGCTCAGTCTTCTCTTCTGTAGACTAAATAAACCTAGTTCCTTCAGTCTCTCCTCATAAGTCATGTGCCCCAGCCCCCTAATCATTTTCGTTGCCCTCCGCTGGACTCTCTAATTTGTCCACATCCTTTCTGTAGTGGGGAGCCGAAAACTGGACACAGTATTCCAGATGCGGCCTGACCAGTGCCGAATAGAGGGGAATTATCACATCCCTCGATCTGCTGCCAACGCTCCTACTGATACAGCATGCAGAGGATGGAGGCAGAACAATCAGGAGAAGATACCGATTGCACTAGGCATAACTCCACTGACTTTGGCAGAGCTAGATCCAGAATCAGGGATGTACAAAGATAATTCCCCTTGAGCCCACTCTCCCTAGATTGCAGTGTGCACCCCGACCACAGCCAAGATTCAAGCATGAAAATCAGGCCCTGTTTGTATGAGATCACCAAGTCAAGTGTACTCAAGAGGTTCCGAACTGAACCAGGACCTCAGAGGCTCCAAGGCCTCGCACGCTGAAGGATCTCCCTGGAAGGGTTGCACAGAGAGCACACATAGCTGCTCCAGACAGGCCCCGTCAGCTGGCTGGGAAAGCCATAATTGGAAATGGATGACTTTAATGGTGCATAATTTAATAAAACTGTTGAGGTGCAGCCGGGACCCTGGAGACGGGAGAGAGAAGCCAGTCTGCATGATGGATCTGGGCAAGGGGGGACATCTACACCCCAGAAATAAGAAATGGATGAGAGTCTGAGGAGCCTGAGCTGGTAACGAGGGCCAAACCGGATCTCTGCCACATTGTTCAGCGGGTGGCGAGGAGGCCTCATGGCTGAGGTTTATTTGCTCCCTGTAGTGGTCGCTTCTAGCGAGAGGAAGGATGACCTTGCAGACAGGGGCTCAGGAGTCTGCTGCCTCACAATCAAATAACCCCACCAGCCTTGAACCTGACGGCCTTCTGATGCAATATTCCCAGGAAGTGGGTCGTATCCCTTTAAAACCAAGAGGGTAGTGGTAAAAAACCTGAGTAGCCTTGGATGCGGCATGTGCCTAATAAATGGGGCTGTCGGCTCCTGCTGTGCCTGTGTGGTTTCGTCCTGGCATTGTTATTGTGCAGGGAGCAATGAGACAAATTCCCAGAAACCAAAGAAAGCCTGTTTGTCATCCAGCCCGTCCTCTCTGCCCAGGCATGCCGAATTCAGCATCCCTCGCTAATTTGGCCAGTCTCCTTTGAAATGGCGCAGCGGATGAGGCTTTACTACGGTGATGTTATATAACATACAGGCAGGTTGACATCTGTTAGACCAGGGCCCCCTGGGGGTGACGGTGTACCTCAAGAAGCTGCACCATAAACCTGGATCCCACACAGCAGCCTCCTGCACTTGTCTCCCTCTGGCTGATCTCCCTGTTGGAAAACGTTTCCTGTTGCTCAACCCCCATTTCCCTCTTCACAATCCTCTTGTATTTATCCTCCTCATACTTGCCCCTCTGGCTGGCTGGAACATGTCCCCTCCCACCTTGGTGTTTACACCCTTCAGATATTGCTGTGGGTCCAACTTAGTTTCCTATGACTACCGGGCAACTATGAAAGCCTTGGGCCAGCTCCTCAGCTGGTGCAAATCAGTGCTGCTCCATTGATTTACACCCTCCAGGGATCTGGTGCATGCAACTTGGGCTTCTTTCAGGTAGAGCAGCCTTTGCCGGTCTCACTGTCCAGGCCCCAGCTCTTGTTTCTCCTGGTAAGAAGATAGACGGTGGCCGTTAACTGCAGCTTTCACTGTTTTGAATGGGCATGGGGAGAGCGTAAAACCAGCAAGTGTGAAAGCCAGTTTTCATCACGATTGCTGTGAGCAAGGCTGAGGGGAGGGAACGAGACCGTGGCGCGAAGGCTGTAAAGACGATTTGTCTCTGGTCCTTCCCAGGTTATGTGACCAGCTCAGCTGGTTGTAGCTGTTACTGTTCCCCTTGGGCTGCTGAGGTCTGCAGTCAAAGCTCAATGGGGCAGACTGTACTGAGGTAGTTTATACACTCTTTCCATTAGGGCTCTCTGTTTTCACTCATTCCCACCCATTCCTATACTCTGAGAAGTGTCTACTCTTATCACCCAAGTGTTATCTCACTGTGGATGGAAGGCCTCGCCTAGAGCCAGCAGGTGTCCTGAGGACGTGTGATGTCCCATTCAGATACATCCACGATAAAAGAGATCGCTTCATTCTGCACCTAAATGCGGCCATCCCTGGGGTGGAAGGCAGCAGCTAAATTAACTTATTTATTATTTAGTCTACAGAAGAGAAGACTGAGGGGAGATTTGATAGCAATCTTCAACTATTTGAAGGGGTGCTCCAAAGACGAGGGAGCTAGGCTGTTTTCGATGGTAACAGAGGACAGAACAAGGAGCAATGGTTTCAAATTACAGCTGGGGAGGTCGAGGTTGGATATTAGGAAAAACTTTCTCACGAGGAGGGTGGTGAAGCATTGGAATGGGCTATCTAGGGAGGTGGTAGAATCTCCATCTTTGGAGGTTTTTAAGGTCCGGTTAGACAAAACCCTGGCTGGGGTGATTTAGTGGGAGTGGTCCTGCTTTTTAGCAGGGGGTTGGACTAGATGACCTCGTGAGGTCCCTTCCAACCCTATTGTTCTATGATTCTATGATTCTAACAGCATTGACGGACATGAAAACGCAGGAGTATGAAGATATACGACAACAGCATTTCTCAAAGTGGGAATCCCAACCAAAAAGGGGGTCAATCATAAGGCTATTGTAGAATAGCCGGTAGAAGAGGTCATCAGATTGGGATTACCATATCTGTGTTATCCTGACTGAAACCTCCTTTTTGGTCTGCCGATCTCCATCCAGGTGGATTTCTGAAATATGAACAAATACCTGTAATCTGGTATTGCCACTCTTAGTCGGTGCTGTCTTCAGAGGTGGGTGGCTGAAGAGAGAATGTGGAGGACAATTTACAGGCCTTCCCCAGTTTCCTGGAGCTGCAACTGAAAAAAATGTGTATTTCAAAACAGCAGCACTCCTTGAATTAAGTGTCCAAATACTTGTTTGTATACAGGTATGTATGAAGCCACAATCCTTGGACAATGTTATGATTATTCCGCTAATGAAACCTTGGGCAACCCACTGCATTGCTCAGTACAGATTATCTAAATCAATTGTCAGATATTCAGGGCCAAAATACTCTCTTACTATGTGTTTGTACAGCACCCAGCACAATGAGGACCTAGTCTCAGCTGGGGCTTTTGGGTTCTCCCATACTACAAATAATAATAACTTTTGGAAAAAATCTTTCAGCCAACTTCTGCACACAAGATTCAAGAACAGGCACATAAATCCAGTTTTTCCCTGTAACACACGCAAATGGGGATGGGAGGGTAACATCAGTGCAACGAATCACACTCTGTACTACAAAGAATGCTTTTGGCTGCAAATATAAATGCTACTTCCTGCACACGCAGTGCATAAACTATCATTAAAAAAATGTTTACATTAGCATTGGAAGTTGGGCACACTGTCTAGCAGAGAAAATAACAGCAATTACCCACACAAATAGCTTTCCAAGTCTCTCCCCGCCTGCTTTCTGCATGAACAGTTAGACTCAAGAGAAATTAGAGAAGGGGGAAAAAAAAGAAAATCTTATTAGGATATCTAGTTCATCTGTTTGCTAATACAGGATTGTCCCCTACCGTATGTTTTCTAGTAGAGCTGGTTGAGAATTTTTCAGCGAAACCTGTCAGAACTAAAACATTTTTGCAGAAACATATCCATTTTGATGAAAATTTCTCAGGTCCAGGATGGGATTTCGGGTAAAAAAAGAGAATGAGACAGGCTGACCCTAGAATACCCAATTGCCCAATGGTGTGGCCCTTATCTGGGAGGTGGGAGACACAAAGATCAAGTGTCTACTCCAGGTTGGGAAGTACACAGAGTTGAAGCTGGGTCTCTCCTTGGGCCTCAAAAACTTTCAGAAGTTCTAAATTTCATTTTGATGTGAAACAAGACAAATCTCAACATTTCTCACAAAACAGATTTCTTGTTTTCCACCCAGCCCTGTTTTCTAGTGCTTCAGCCAGTCTGGATGTCAATATCTGTTAGCCAGGGCAAAACATACACTCAAAATACGTTCCAAATGAAGGAGGCGTGTATTTAGATTTGTGCCCGTGTAAAATCTCTTCTTTGAGAACAGGGCTATGTCTACACTGGCAATTTAGGTCAACTTAAGTAGCCTTAAGTCGACCTAAATTACTCCCCGTCCACACTGGACTTTCATTAAGTCAACTTTAGAAATTCCTTAAGTCGACTTAATGAAAGTTTAGGTCGACTTAGTAAGAACAGCGGGTTAGGTTGACCTAAACCTTAAGCACAGTGTGGGCATGGATTTACCCGTAAGTCGATTTTATTAAGTCAACCTAAGGGCAGTTAAGTCGACTTACTAAAGTCCCAGTTCAGGGTAACCGCTTTGTTAAGTCGACTTAACAAAGTCAACCTAACTTTTTCTAGTCTAGACATAGCCCTGGAGCCGAACACGCTGTGGGCTCAAGGCAACCAGCTGCCACAATGTTGGCTTGGAAGCCAAAGAGCTAAAGGGACACAGCTTTTGAAACGCCGCCTGACTCCTGGGAGCTGCGCTGTCTAGCTGTGACCCTGGAAAGACGACGAAAGCCGTGTACTGTGTATTGTTCTGCGTCCACAGCAACTCGTAACCCGAGCGGCAAACACGTCGCTCTGCTGTGGCGGTCGCCCGAGGAGCCTCGTTCCCCAGCGTTCCAACTAAGTCAAAGTCCCCCCACCCGTGGTGAAGGCTCGTCAGCTTCCATAGCCGTGGTCCACATGGGGAGTGACGTGGCTAGCACCACGGCCAACTGCCGCTACCTCCCCAAACGCTAGGGAGCAAGTACCACTTTGCACTGGGGTGGACGAGAAACAGCCTTTCTGTGTGCCATCATGCGACTCAAACAGACCACCTGAAGGAGCGGTGGCATCATCGCTGCCTTATTATTTACACACGGCTTTCCTCGCTGGGAGCCCGGGGGAGTGAATCCCAGCCATTAGCAGCCGAGGGCAAAGCATGCTGTCTCCAGCCCAGCTGGCTGATGAGGGGAGCTGGCCCACCGCGTTATAGGCTGGGTCAGCGAAGGCAGTGCTCAGTGGCGTGTGCTTGGGCGCTGCCCCTTGGGCTCCTATGAATGTTGCTCTTTCGAACTGTATGGCGGCAGGGGCAAAGATTGCACTCTGGCCTTAGCAGCTATGGCCGGCGGAAGCAAATCTGAGCAGCCTTCAGGCTGCCGTCCCTGGCTCCAGGGCTAGGGCAGACAGGAAAGTGAGCGCAGCAGAGAATCTGGGCCCAGTGGTTCTCAACCCGTGGTGCGGGGGCCAAAAGTGGCCCATGGGGCTTTTCAGCTGGCCAGTGGCTCCCTTATTGCTGGGTGCAGGAGGGAGTCATTGTCTAGGAACCCCGGTGGAGTGCACAGGGCCACAGGATGTGCGCAGCTTCCCTGCTGCAGCCAGAAAGTCGGGAGAACCGCAACTAAGCAGCGTCCTTGCTGAACATTTTCTGTCTCGTTGCAGCGGGAAGGGGGGATTGCTCACAGAGACTGGTGGCCTTTCAGGGTAGTAAAAATATCTGTGGCCCTCGAGCCTTAAAGGTTGGGACCCACTGGTGTATCCGGTTTAAGGGATCGTTGCCTTAGACAGATTCAAGGGCTCCCTTGTAACTGGCAAATGATGTTTGAACTGCCAGGGTCGCCCCCATGCAAATTGGAAGGAACATAATGGATCGCGGGCTGGTGGGTCTCTCACTTACACCGGTGTAACAGCATCAACCTCACGGGAGTCACTCCTGATTGAGTGGAGGGGAGTCAGGCTGTATGGATCTGGTGAAAAGGAACACGGACCCGAAGGCAATAAAATGTGCTTGAACTTTAAAATGCAATTTCCTCTTCCTGTCTATCCCAGCTTCCCACACTCGGCTGAGTTCGGCATCCCAACGCCTCCGCTAACCCAGGCAAACGAGGAGACACGATGTCATAGGCTGAGGCAGACTTTTACCACCTGAACTGGCCGCGGCCCGCAGGAAGGTGGGCTCAATCCAATGCCCACTGAAGTCTGCGGACAGGGTACTGGGTATCAGGTCCCATAAGAGAATGGGTTGCCAGAGAGGAAAGGCAAAAGGAGACACAGATATCCATCCAGGGCAGGAGACAAGCCTAGAGTGTGATTCTCCACCTTCCATTGCCATTTACATCCCGTGCACCTGACACAGAATGCTCTCAGGTCAGGATGCGCAGAGGGAAGTGACAATGGAGGATGCTGGAGGATCAGGCCCAAGGGAGCAGAATCTGGCTGCTGGACCGCATTGAAGCAAGGCAGAAGTCAGACAAGCCCAAGGACAGCTGGGGAAAAGTGGAGCCCGTCTCCCCACGCCACACCAACTCCCTCCAGTGTCTCATTCCACAGCACTTGAGTCTTCAGCAAACAGATCATTGCAGCTCACCGCAAGACGAACCAGCTTTGATGGTGAAACCCTGTAATATTCTTTTTAAAGGTCACCATCTACCGAATTGAGCTTCTTCTATCTGCTTATCGGCGCCTTCCTCAGACCAGATTAAAGAGAAACTTTCCACAGTGAATTAAAGTTTAACAGCATGCTACCCCGTGATAAGCGCATTCTGTGGGCCTAAGACACTCGCTGTTCCTGAAATCTCTGATAACGGCACACCTCCTCGGTGAAAGGGAGGCATTATCCAGCACTTCGCCTCAATCTAGATGCTGCACACAGAAGCTACGATTTGTACAGACAGATTTCCCACTGGCAGTTTCCATGCCCGACCAAAGTTCAGCTAATTCATTGTCAGTTTTAAAGAAGGGTATTTGCATATTCTTTGAATCCCATAAACAACAGTAACAGTAATGTTATCTCTGTTAACAACCTGATTTTTCCAGCTGAGCCCCTGCCGTCCAAATCCGCATTCAACAAGCTACAGCCCTGTCACACGGATTCCTTCTAGGAACGCACTTCAGCCGTGTCACCCACCGATCAGGAGTCATGTATTACAGGCAACCCTGGGCATCCCCAAACCCCTATACGTAAGGATCCCCACTGAAATTCCCCAGCACTTCTCATAGCAAGATCCTGTTTTCAACGTCTTATGACTGTTGCAGACATTAATCCTTCCATGCCCGGTGTCTGCCTGGGGCTGAATTGTCGGATCCCATCCTACCTGAAGGCAGGGAGCAGGGATCCTGGTTTTAGCTCTTCCTCTATTCCCCCCAATATTTTTGGCCACTTCCCAGAACATCTTAAATCTTCTGTGCCTCCTGCCAGCTGTGGGCCCTGCTTCCGGCTGGTGCTGGGGGGCTGGCGAGGGATTCTGCCTGTCTCTGCTTGCCAGCTCCTCTCTGGGGAAGTCTGGCAAGTTGAGCCTGTCTGTAACCTGCCCCGGCCCTGCTGCTCTTAATACGTCTGGCAATCAGGCCATTACATTCGCAGCCTAGATGAGGCTGCAGGCCTCACTCTGGTGTAAATCTGATCAGCACTGACCCCGGTTTTCCCTCTGTCCATGGGAAAACCAGCATGTTGCTATCAACAGATCCCGCCTGGTGCAAATTCTTCGCAACAGCGCTCAGCAGCGCTCCGTGAACGGACTTTGCTGTCACCCCGGGAAAGTCGACCCATTTCACTGCGCACTGTTATTGCTGGCACAGGGCCATGGTGTCGGAAACTCCCTGGCCAGCTAGCGTTAAAGGGCTTGCTGCGTTTCTGCTCCTGCCAAAGAAAAGAAGGGGAAGGGCCAGATTCTGATCTCATGTACGCTGGTGTAAATCTGGAGGCAGTGTACTGGTCTAAGTGGAGTCACTCTGGGTTTGCACAGGGCTGACGGAGGGGAGAACTGAGCCTGAATGAGTTATTATTGGATCCAAGGCTACGCTACAGGGTATCAGCCTGTCTGCCCTTCTCCACCAGCCTCAGGCCTCCCACAGGCTCCTTCTGCGGTCCTAGGCGGCCTTACGGGTGGGCAGCACAGGCAGCTGCCCATGGCCCCCGAGGAGGAGGGGCCCCACGCCTCTCCAGTGGGGAGCCGGGGCAGGCTGTGGGGGCAGTGGAGACTGGCGACGCCCGCAGCAGGCTGGCTGGGGATACTGGCAGTGGCCTGCAGTGGGGCCAGCAGTGGGGCCAGGGAGCCAGGCGGGGGTTCAGCGGGCGGCCAGGGAGCCCGGCGGGGGTTCGGCAGGTGGCCAGGGAGCCCGGCGGGCGTTCTGCGGGCAGTAAGGGATTTGGGCAGCGGTTCGGTGTGGAGCCGGGAAGCCAGGTGGGGGTTCAGAGGGTGGCCAGGGAGCTGGGCGGGGGTTCAGCAGGCGGCCAGGGAGCTGGGCAGGGGTTCGGCGGGGGGCCAGAGAGCCAGGCGGGGGTTCGGCTGGGAGCCAGGAAGCCAGGCGGGGGTTCAGCAGGCAGCCTGGGAGTCGGGAGGGGGGCCAGGGAGCCATATGGGGGTTTGGCAGAGG
>ML685850.1:3428793-3453852 GCA_007922175.1 Pelusios castaneus | reverse complement strand
TCTGGGCAAAGTTTCGGCGGGGGGCCAGCAAGTCCAGTGGTGGGTGTGATGGGGGGAAGAGGGTAGTGAGGTCCCATGCAGGGAAAGGGCAGGGAGCAGGGGACCAGGACTCCTTGGAGGGGATGGGGGGGCTGGCAGGCCCCAGCGAGGGAGGGCAAAAGTTAAGGATAAGCCCCCATGTGGCGTGGGAGGGCCCTGTCCTTGACTTTTGCCCAGGGGCCCAGAATCACTACACCACACTGTCTGTGATCCTACCGAGAAAGTCTTTGTAAGAGGCCGGTGTTTTCAAAGGGAGCTGAGTGCAGTTACTCCAGCTGTTTCTTCACATGCCCTGAACCTGGGCAAACAAGGCAGTCGTGTGCGCACACAAGACCGTACGTAGAGACGAATACCTTTGCAGGCCTAAATTTGAGCTTTGTATTTGAGAGCTGCCAGACACAGGTGTGTCTCAGGCATTCTCTGGCCTGCGCCATGCAAGACATGGTCTGTCCCTGTGTCACCGTACTATATTCACTGAGATTGGAGAACCAGCCTCGTCGCTATTCCTTGGGACGGGGGGCAGCTGTTTTTTTTTTACAGTTTGTCCATGCAGTACCGAGCACCATTGGGCTCACCTCAGTTGCAACTTTTAGATACTGCCATCCTTCAGTGACAATATCCAAGCACCTCTCACACACCACGTGTTTATCCCCATGCCTGTATTATTCTCATTTGTCAGGCAGAGATTAGTTGATTTACCAATGAGAGAAAGGTGGTAGAAGCAGGATTTGAACCCAGATCTCCAGGTCAGTGCTGTAACCCCAGGTTGATGTTAAGCCTCATGATGAGTTCTGGACTAGAGCAGGGAAGCAGGCTCTGGAGGCAGCCATATCAATTTGTATTAGTCGATTCCCACGCCTCAACCTTAACATCTCACTTATTTTGCCCTTGTTCGTGTTCCTCTCCAAGTTATTTCCTATCCCTCTGTTGGTTTCAGTTTTAATTCTCCTCTTCCCTTGCAATAAATTATAGCTTTACTCTAGTAGCGCTAATTGATCAAACACCGGCCTAGGTGTGTTTTCTGAATAATTCATTTTATTGCTACACTTCATTTCAAATTCATTTACTGCACTGCCACTCTGATGTTACCCAAGAGTGAATCTTCATTTCCATTCTCTTTCTCATAACTGCATTTCATAGGACTGAAAAGGAAAATAAAAGTCTTATGAAAATGGAGGGGGGCGGGGGGGAGAATTAAATTGTGGGAGAGGACAGATCTTAATGCGTGTTCATTAATTCATGCATCATCATTAGCAATAAACACCGTACGTCAGCACAGTGGTTAGTAGAATTTTGTGCGCTGATTGCTCCAAAGCATTTGTAATCCGAGTCCCAAGCCCGTGTGAGCCTGAATCCTTGTGCTCGGAGGGCTGAAGCGGGATCTAAGGAAGGAAGCATGGCATAGTGGTTATGGCACTAATGAGGGGGTTGGGTGAAATTCCCTGCTCTATCAGAGCTCTGGGGTGAGTCTGGGAAAGTCACTTTGGGTGGCATCCAGGAAATCACTCAGGTCCCTGAGTCCCAGCTTTGACTCCACTGCGGTCCATGAGATTCCCGCTGAACTCCATTCGGCATCTGCCTTTTTCCAGGTATGCCACAGGACTCCTTGTTTATTTTGCTGAACTAGACTGACACGGCTACCTCCCAGGAGCTCTCTGCTGCTGTTTCTGCCCCTGGGTACCTGTGGTGTGCCTCTCTTGGCATCCGGATGCCCATCTGCTTCCAAAACCCCAGAGAGATCCACCAGCCAGAAGAAGGACAGCTATTTGGCCACAGAAGTTGCATTTGGGGCCGATCAGTTCAGATGCTGTGTCCCAGGCTGGGTCCCATTCAAAATCCAGACAGAGAAGGGGATGATCCTGCCCACTGCTTTTATCCCTATGGTTTGAGCAATCATTTGACATGTGGGAGATCCAGATTCAACTCCTGTTCTCCGCCGGAGGGGGAGAAGGACCCTGGTCAAGTCCTCTCACACCTCAAGAGCTGGGATATTCTTATGGGGCTCCCTTGATGCCTCCTGTCAAAGCTGTTCCTGCACTTTCTAGACACCATGACACTAGCGTTTCAATTGCCCATGTGTCTTCCTGGATCCCCCACCCACACCTACCCACCCACCAGGAGAAAGATTTACAAAGGGCAGGAAAATCCCTCCCTGAATGATTTGCATTCTCTCCTTTGTGGCAAGCATTACTGACCACTGATGTGGAGAGGAGTTTTACCTACGAGGCGCTGCAGGACTCGGGGGGGGGGGGGGGGGGAGAAAGGGGGGGAGGGCAGCTAGGTATTTAGGAGACTCTCATGGCAGTTAGGCCCAGATGTCCAGCTCTTCAAGGGCATTTAGGCACCCAATGATCACATAAATAAATAGCAAGATGGTAATTGCATGGCCACGTGTGTCCCTTTAAATGCCATTGTATCTTTCAACATCTTTGCTTAGCATATGTCGGAGCAACATATTTGCCACCCCCACCCTCACCCCCAAGCCTTCCGTTCCTAAAGAAGAGAGCAGGGTTAATAGATAGGTGGGAGTGAAGCTGAAGCCATTTCCAAGTATAACCTGGATGCTGCTATTTTTTTTTTATGGCTTCTATTAGTACGGCCATTATTCTGCTCAGATGTGGTTACCGGCCCATTAGTATTTAAATCAACTGGTAATACGTCAGGAGACACGTCTACGGAAACAGGCTGTACAGCTGGCCTTTGCAGCACAAAGGTTATAATGGACTGATTTCGCCCATCCATGTCAAACCAGCTTTGATTTTTAGCCTGCAGTAGTGATAAAGTGTGGCCATACAATTTGATACGAGGCTCATTTTCCCGTCACAAAGGGAGGATTACGAGTTCATTGTCGGAGGCAGAAATGAGTCGTCGGGGGGAGTGGGTGGTGCCTGGCTTTCTTTATAGCCATGTGTCTTAGTGTCAGCATTGGCGTGATAGCAGAGAGAAGAGGGCGGTTTCTGAGCTGTGGAGAGCCGGCTGCTGCCCAATTAACAAGGCAAGCCAACTCTCCTGTGGGAAACCATGTGAGGGTGCTGGGAAGCTTTAGCCCCCGAGAAATAGAGCTAGGGAGGGAAGGCAATGTTGCCTGATGGGGTGCTTTCCGACTGTGGGGCCTATTTCTGATCCTCTCTCTGTTTGCATATCTGGACAGAGTTCCCCTGGGCTGCAATCCCTGGCTCCCTAGACACCTTCGAGGAGAAATGCGTGCTGTCTGGTGTTCGCTGCTCAATATCCCCTTCAGGACCCTTTGACACCCATGCCTCTTCCTTTTTCTCAATTGTTGTCCCCTGTGCTTAGTTCACTTGCGGGCACAATAGCTCCTCCCCTTCGGCTGGGGGAGGAGCCTTCAACATGAGCCCACCCATTTCTCAGAACCCAATAGGACCAGGGGGCTGCCAGCCTGCAGGCCTCACCCGCGCCACACTCTCAGGGGAGGCATTATCAGATCCCGTGATTCCCAACTCCATCCCTAGGGCTGGACTGTTCTGGGCTGGTGCACTCACAGAGGGGTGGCAAGGTTCCCATCAAGTCCCCCTATGGGTTAGCCGGCTGATGGGGCTAGGTGCGTTCGGCACGCCCGATACCCCAACCAAATGGATGAGAGGTGTGTGGGAAGGATGGGAGCGGATGGAGCCTTCACCCACTCAGCACGCCAACTAGTGCAGCTGAGTCTTCATTGCTGTTAGTCCAGACCTTCAGCAAAGGGGCAGCCATCAGAGAATTGTCACACTTCCTTCCCTGGTACATCCGTAAAGCCCAAGCCACGAACTAGCCCTTAGACATCTGACTGAGCAAACTCTATGACTGAAGCGGCTTCACCCCCAAACACACACCTTAAAATCGCAAAGGTCCAAGAGCTGGTTTTTGGGTAGGGTGCTCTACACAGCAGCTCCCAGCTGTTAAGTTAGCGACCCGCTATCTGCCTGCCCCCTGATTCTAGCTAGGCGCGTAGACAGTGGGTAACTTGGCACATTCTATACAAGTACCTTGCCAGATTCAACAACTCTTCCTTTCTCTCTCTCCACCCTGTGCACGTGCGTGTGCGAAGAAAATAACATTGCATTTACTCTGGGTCTTCTCTTTATTCGGAAAGAGCTGCCTCCCTGCCTCCCCTCTCTACCCCCTCGAAACCCAAACACTCCAAAACATGAGATAATTCTCTTGCTGTGAAACCATAGGGTGCGTCTACATTGGCGCCTTAGGTCGACTTTAGGACGCTTAAGTCGACCCACAGGACTCTGCGTCCACACTGGGCGCTTGTTAAGTCGACTTAATAACACCACCTCTGAAGGTCGACTTAAGGCTTACGTCAACCTTATTAAGTCGACTTAAAGCCAGTGTGGACGGGTATGTCTACACTACAGGCTCTGTTGAGTCGACTTAACAAGGTCGACCTAAGTTGACTTTAAGTGTAGACGTTCCATTAAGTCAACTTAACAGAGTCGACTGAACTAGTGTACACATAGCCATAGAGCAGATACAGCAACCCGGAAGGAGTTTCCCCTTGGCTGAGGTAAATCTTGAGGATAAAATCCGGACGGAGGGGCTATGTTCATGCCAATCAATTACATTGGGGTAACATTCCCAGCTGCCTTGTCCACACTAACATGGCTCCTGTTATCTGTCTTGTTGTGGAAACATCCCTCCTCAGCCCCAACCCCAGCCTTCAAGTGTAGACACAGCCCAAAGACACCAGGATTGTCAGAGACTCCAAGGTCAGAAAGGACCAATATGATCTTCTAGTCTGACCTTCTGCACAACGCAGGCCACGGACCCTCACCCTCCCACTCCTGCAATAAACCTCTAACCTAGGACTGAGTTATGAAAATCCTCCGATCATGATTTAAAGACTTTAAGGTACAGAGAATCCACCAGCAATTGAACAGTGCCCTGTGCCACAGAGGAAGTTAAACCCCCCCAGAGCCTTTGGCAGTCTGCCCTGGGGGAAAATTCCTTCCCTACCCCAATATGGTGATCAGTTAAACCCTGAGCATGTGGGGCAGACTCACCAGCCGGATACCCAAGAAAGAATTCTCTGTAATAACTCACAACCTGCGCCATCAATCATATCTACCACGCTCAGTATACGCCTCTGCAGTAGAGACAGTCACATTTATGGCGCTGCTGTCTCTCCCCAGGTTCCCTTTTGTCCTCCTCATGGCTGACAAGAGGGGTAGCTGCCATGGACAGCCAGAATCTTTGGGGGTACACATCCTGACCTGGAGTGCCCAGACTGCAGGAGAGTTCAAAAAGCCACATCTCTCCCACTAGCCTTCTCCCATCGCCCCGCACCAGGAGAGGGCTCCCCACCATTTCACTCTGCCAGGTCTCCAACCCACCCCTGCTCCAGGGACCCTTCTTCCAGCATCAACTCCTTGCTCCAAGCGTACGCTGACCACTCTGGTTCTTCCCCTCATTGCTAGGTCCCTCTGCACACACCTCCCTGCTGCGTGGCAGGGTTCCCCAGCTCTAGACAGCCTCCCGACAGCAGACCTCCCCACAACTGCTCAGTTACTGCTCACCTTCCACTCTGGCCATGCTTCACCGCACCGGCTGGCTCTCCTCTGTTGGCTGACAGGGCCCATCTGCCCCCATCACCCTCTCTCTTCGGCTGTCCTTTCCTGGGCCCAGGTGCCTGCTTTTAAATCTGATGGGTAGCTGCAGACCGGTCATACGCAGACTAAGCCCCGCTCCTTCTTAAAGGGGCCACCCAGTCATGCCGAGTCTGGAAGGGTGTTGCTTCTGAACCGTGGCAGACCACGGGTGGCCCAACCTCGCACTCAGGAGACTGAGGTTCGAGTCCATCAGATGCCTCATCTCCTGTGGCTTGAGCAGGTCTGATTATGCAGCCATTGAGAATGACAGAAGCCAAGAGAAGCCTGCCTGTGCTAGCTGCAAAATATAGCTATGAAAGCGTAGTCACATGGGCTAGCAGCCCTGAGCCAAGTTTGCCCCAGGCCTTGGGTGCATGAATGGCTAGCTTGTACTGCCATAGCTTCCCGGCTAGTTTCAGCCAGCACGTATTGATTTGCCTGCCCGGGCCGCAGTTACGTCCATCGGCTGCAGCCTAGACCCTCTCTGCTTCGGCTTCCATCAATGCAAGAGCGATCACAGTGTGGCCCTACCTCAGAGACACCGGGACGGCGAATACGTGAAAGATGATGAAGGGCCCTAAGGCAGCAGGGGCTGTGTACCACAGACAGACACTGGTTTTCTGGGCAAAGGGGTGGAATGGGGGAGATGAAGGAGTGGGGGTCCTAGAATCCAGTTCCCGCCTGGAGTCAATGCCTTTTCAACAACGAAACTGTGCAGTGTGCTCAGTTACCACCTCACACCAGATGTCCGTGGCTCGTGAGCAGCGACCCTCACTTTGGCATGTCGCCCCAATGAGCGTGGAGCAGAATGAAGGGGCCTAGGCGTCACTGTCGCAAGAATTAAGGACTGGAGCACAACACAGTTTCATATCTCAGCATGGTAAGACCCCGATGAACTTCTGCACAGCAACATTTTGCTCAGCTCTCTCGTTCTGCCCCAGCACTCCGTGCGACAGGAGCTGTTTCTTTTTAGCTCTCGCCCCTGGGAACACCAGCCAAGCTCCTGCTTCTCCTGGGGTTGGGCTGGAAGGCATTTCCTGTCAAACCAAGGAGTGGTTTGTGTGTGTCAAGGGACAGCCCCCCACCAGCCCTTCAGTGTTTAAACAGCACCTGTTTTCCTGACTTCTCTCCGACTTTGGATCGCGTGGATTCGGCGCACCTCTAACAAGCTGTCCTGGGAGGTCTGCAGACTCAGGAACGCTTATGCCAATGAACCATCTACTGTGCTTTGTATGGTTTTGCCTGGTTAGAGGCGATTTTCTGGCACAGTCGTTGGAGGCCTGGTCTGAAGAGGCCGCTGTGTGGAGCCGAGGCTGTTGGGTAAGAAAGCAGAGGGTTATGTCAGAGACTTCAGATGCAGCTATGCCGCCAAGAAATGATTTCAAAGCTCAGCTCAACTGATAGACCTATAGGGTTGTGCCGTGGGGTTAAAACTAGCTTTGGGGACAATCCTGCTCAGACTCTGAAACCCAGTCGTGTCTCAGCCACAGTCTGAATGGCTGCACTGCTGTTTGTAGCCCCACAGTGCGAGCCTGGGACCATTGTCCCAACTGTGAGACTCGCCACCCATTGGTGGTACAGACATCCCCTGGAGCTCCTCCTCTATTTCAGAAGGCAGGGCTTTGACCTGCGAGAGCAGCCAGGCAGAGGCGGCTTTTGGGATAGGTGAAGCAGGTGCACGCCTAGGGCCCCACGCTGTAAGGGGCCCCATTGCCTGCTTCGCCTACCCCAAAAGCCGCATTTGTCTCAATCAGCAGCAAGAAGAAGAGCTGGCCTCTGGGGTAGGGGCCAATGGAGGGGAGCTGGGATTGGCGGTGAGGGACTGGGGCTGGGGCCGTGGGGAGGAGCTGGGGCCAAGGTGGCAGGGTATCAGGGCTGGGGAGGGGAGGGGACGGGGTGGCGGTGGGGAGCCGAGACCAGAGAGGGGGGCCCCATGGGCCTATAGGGGACCCCAGAATGGGCCTTCGCCCAGTGCCCACAATAGCCAAAGGCCGCCTCTGCAGCCAGGGAACAGCAGGTGGTTGGGTGAACCGCGAGCTCTCCCCGAAGAGGAAGAGCGAAGCACGCTACTCACGGCCAGGTAAGAGGGGCTTTGACGGTGTGAATGAGGACTCCTACAGTGGTGGCGTTAGGGTGACCAGACCTCCTGATACGCAGGCTTTGTCTTATATATACGACTAGAAACCCCCTCTGAAAAAAAGAAAAGTGTCCGGATTTTTCACACTTCCTCTCTAGACGCCCAAGGTGGCGACCGCAGGGCAGGATTTCACTCGCCAGCCCCAGAGGCCGTGCTGATGACCTGATGTCTCCTCCACATTATTGTGCTAATAAACCCTCATCCCTGGGACCACCACAGGAGCCTCTCTGCGCAACTGCCTGCACCCCGGCCGGAGAGGGCTGGGTAGTCGTGGTAAAGGGATGCAGAGCTGGTGAGGGAGGGAGCCCCAAAGTGTGTCGTTGCTCATGAGGACACAGACCCCATGTTGTGGATCCCACCATTCAATCCCTAATCCCCTCTGATTTGGAATTAATGAAGGGTATTGCTCCGATGCTCTCTCTCTTTGTTGTTATTAATTAGCTAGTCTAAGCCTTTGGAGGCATAGCATAGGATGATCCAAGCAAATTTACTCCCTGGCTTTCAGCTTTCTTGACATCCAGATGGCCGGTGCCATTTACATAATCAATGAGCACAAACTGGCCCTCGTGAGCATCAGCAGAGCCGTCTGGCCTTTCACCCCTTCTGCTGTGGGCCCGTTGTCCGCCAAGGTCACACCTCCATGCTGTGGAGAGAACTGACAGCCCCAGGAGACAGGACAGCACAAACCTCGAATAGACAAACGAAAGTGACAGGATGCTCTGTTCCTTCCCGCACCCGACAGATGCCCAAAGCTAGGGGAGGAGATGCCGAAGTTCACACGTCCAGCTTCGTCTTCCTGGGCCAGTTCCCCTCATGAGAGACCCTCGCCAGCCCCTGCTTGTACGAAATGTGCTGAGATGTCAGAGCAGACACCACGGTGTCAGCCACCACATCATGAACTAGGCAGAGGAGAGACCGTTAGATCAATACAGCGGAACATGGGATTACACCAGGTCGACTGATTTACTGAAACCAGTGCAAAGGGGGAATAAATTCCTCAGCCTGGCTCCTGGCATTGGAGGAACATTCCCCGCCCGTCTTTCGCCTCCAAGGAACAGCAAACAGCATATACTGTCCCCTATTGCCCTTCAGAGCGAGTGCCCCTCCCACCAGCCGGAAGACATTTTGGGGCATTTCTCAGGTTTTTTGCATAAAGAAATATTTTAAAATCCAAGACACAGCCAGGGAGAGCAACGCACCGGAGGCCAGCTAGCGCGTAGCACAGAGGGAGCGTGAGCCAATGGACGGGGCCTTTGGAGAAGGAGCCTGCAGCGTTAGCTTGTGGCTCCAGCTCTGCCGTGCAAACTCGAGCAAATCACTTTGCTTGTTTAACCCCTCAGCCTCTTCGTCTCGCCCCAGATAGCTTGCAAGCTCTTTGGGACAGGAACTGTCTCTTACTGTGTGCCCGTACAGCACCTGGCACAATGAGGCCCTGGTTTCAGTTGGGGCTCGTTGGTGCTACTGGGAGTTAAATAATAATAGCATTTCCCAGTTGATGGTTTGAAGCACACTGTTACCACAATGACCTTCATGGCAACAGGAAACAGAGATCAGCAAACCCAGGTCCCTGACATGTGAGTTAAAGGAGAGTCTCCATCAGGAAGTAGCAGTACGGAGGCTATGACACACAGCTGGAAGTGGGCAGTACGTGTGTGTGTATATGTTTACACACATGAGCCAGTCCACATTGCAGATCTTTAGGTTCATTCATGCAACTCAGACTCAGTTTCCCTCTTTCCACTGGAGCCTTTCACAGAGTGCAGACTGCACCAATGTCAAGTCTGGCCTGGATTGCAAACCAGGAGTGGACACGCTGCCTGAACTGCCCCTTCGTCTTTCGGACATCCTCTCTCTGCTGGTTCCTCCAGTCTCTCCAGCAGAGGAGCTGACGTGTCCCACCATTGGAGCAGCAGGAAGATGGCTCTTAGCAGCTCTGCACACGCAGCAGCTGTTACTTCTAAGGCTGGCAGGCAGCTATTAGTCAAAATAAACTCTCCCTGAATGCCTGAGTGGAGGGCTTTTCAGAGCTGAACAATAATGGGGGTGGAGAGGAGGTGGGGAGCAAAGTTGAATGGCAGGAACAGAGGGTCTGCAATGGGGCTTCTAGGCAGGGGGGGTGCCCCATGATTAGGACATTGAGGAGACCAATGTTCAAGTCCAAACTCTGCCACAGACTTCCATTGTGACCTTGGATGAATCCCTTAGGGATCCATTCACAAAGGGATTTTGGCGTTACAACGCTGAACGCCCCCCCCCCCACCTCTAACTTTCAGGTACCTGGAAATTAATAAAGCCACAGTCGGGGCTCAGGCTTCCTATACAATGGGAGAGACAGGCGCCTAAGGATGGGGGTTCACAAATCACAGCACATCAGGGCGGCTGTTCACCAGTGGGAGAGGCCAGAGAGATGGGGGTGCCCTTAGGGAGGTGGGGGCCAAACTCCAGTCTGGAGGGAGGCATCAATCCCTGTTCTGGATTCTCAGCTGTGAATCCTCTCCTGGGGTTAGGATCTTCTTGCAAGAAATCGAGGGAGGGGAGGGCTTGCTCAGAGCTGGCCCGCTGCAGCAGAAACAGCAGGCGAGCTGTGTGTAGGAGTATTTATCTCCATGCATCACGTTGGAGAGAGGCAGCCATGCCCGTGCATGCTCGCAGTCAAAACCTAGGCACCTAAGGGACTTTTCATGCAAAAATGTAGTTTAGGCACCCACAGAGCTGGGCTGCAGCTGGCTGGGGGTAGAGGAGGTTTTTAATACTGATTGCCTAAAACAGGGCAGCAGGTGCTGGAAGCTGCAGTCCCTTTGTGAACCCAGCTCTTGGTCGCTCTGTGCCTCAGTTTCCCATCTGCCCAACAGCGACAACGGCATTGCCCTGCATCTCCAAGCTGTTAGGAGGAGAAATGCGGTGACGGTGGTGGGGTAAGAGAGCCCAGAGAAATACCGAAGAGAAATGGCCGCTTCCAATGCTGCTGGTGTGAAAGGCTGTAAAGAGCTCTGGCAGGGGCTTGGTGGCCTGCGTGAAATGAATTTGGTGTTTCTCAGGACAGTTCCTACGGGGACAGTGCAGCTCCTGGCATCCATCATGCTAGAAGAGAGCCAGGACTCAGCTCTGACGAATGCGCCACGTAGTCCAAGAAGCGGCCTTGCTTTGGACATGAATTTTAGCCAGGCTGTTTTATGCTGTAGCTGCAACGGGTCCCGATGGGCCACCCAGCAGAGGTGGGACCAGAAGGGGCGTAGAGCCGTTTCAGCAGCTCTATGCTGGCCAGGAGCCCCATTTTTCACACTATCGTTGTGCCTGAGTCAAGCTTTTTTCACCTCAAGGTATTTGGGGCCGTTCAGAACTGAGCAAACTGCATTTCCTTGGTGTCTCGGTTCTGCGTTTGGGCCCAGATGTTTCAGAGAGTTTTCCTCCCAACGCTGAGCTCTGGAAAGGGTATCCCATAGCTTAGGTTCACTTTAAAGAAAAAAGGAGTGCTCACTGCTATGACTGTGTACGGTGGAACAATGATTCCCCCCCCCCCCCGGGGAGGGGGGGCAAATGGAAAGGCAGCAGACGCTTCCCGCAACGGCATCTCTTCCCTCCTAATCACACGCTGAGCCACTGATGGCGGCACACAGCTGTAGCCCCAGGTTTGCCTCGCTCTAGACGTCTGATGAAGTGGGACGGGGCTGTTTCAGGGGCTTGTTGTTCCTGCTGTGAATTCCCTGAGCGCTGGCTGTCTGTTGGCATAGATAACTGCAGTCCAGCCCCAGTTCTCGTACTGAAATCTTGCTTAGTGCCTAATATTCTTCCAAGCTCCACTTTGTTTACCACCAGGAGCCCTTCGTACCACCGTTGCTCTGCTCCACGTTCATCAGGGCGACATGCCAAAGAGGTGGTCGCGGCTCACGTGCCTCTGACACCTGGTGTGGGGCAGTAACTGAGCACAATGCCCTGTTATGTTGCGGAAAAGGCATTGCCTCTGGGCGTGGAGCTGACTCAACGACTCCAACGCCCTCATAAGACTGGCCCTACGGGGTCACACTAATGGTCTATCTAGGCCAGTGTCCTGCCTTCCACCATTGAGATGGAATGAACAGAATAGGGCAATTTGCAAGTGATCCATCTTCTGTCATCCAGTCCCAGCCTCTGGGAGTCAGAGGCTTAGAGACACCCAGAGCATGGTGTTGCGCCCTTGATCCTCTTGGCTAATAGCCATTGATGGACTGATCCTCCATGAACTTATCTAGGTCTCGTTTGAACCCCGTTATCTTTTTTACCTTTGCAACATCCCCTGGCAATGAGTTCCACAGGTTGACAGTTCATTGTGTGAAGAACTCTTTTTTGTTTATTTTAAACGAGTTGCCTGCTCATTTCCTCGAGTGATCCCTGATTCGTGTGTGTTATGTGCAGGGGTAAATAACACTTCCTTATTCACTTTCTCCACGTCAGTCATGATTTCGCGAACCTCTATTCTAAACCCCTCCCCCCAGTCTTTTCTTGTCCAAGCTGAACAGCTCCAGTCTTTTAATCCTCTCACATGGAAGTTGTTCCATAGCCTTAATCATTTCTGTTGCCCTTCTCTGTACCTTTTCCCTTTCTAATAAATCTCTTTTTTTTAAATGAGGCAACCAGAACTGTGCACTATATTCAAGGTGTGGGCATACCATCGATTGAAATTTCCTGTCTTATTATCTATCCCTTTCCTTAGATTCCAAACATTCTGTTAGCTTTTTTGACTGCCTCTGCATATTGAGAGGATGTTTTCCGAGAACTCTCCATGATGACCCCAAGATCTCTTTCATGAGCGCTTACGCTTAATTTAGACTCTGTCCTTTTGTATGAAGAGTCAGGATTATGTTTTCCAGTGTGCATGACTCTGCACTTACCAGCATCGAATTTCATCAGCCCAGTCACCTAGTTCTGAAACTCTTCACAGTCAGCTTTGGATGAAATTATCTTGAGTAATTTTGCATCACCTGCACATGCTTTAAATTCATAGATTTTGGGGGCCAGAAGAGCTCACGATGATGATTGAGCCTGAGTTCCTGCAAATTCAGCATGCTACAGCAAAGCACGCCCACCTGTTCTGCCTCCTCCCAGGACTGGGTGACATGGCAACGTGATGTCACTGCTCATGCGGCATTGACGTAGGGTGTGGGGAATGAGAGGCTTCATGCTACCCAAGAATGGTGGGGATAACTGCTTTAAATGGCAATGGCTTAGGGCACAGAGCATGTCCTCTGACCCCCACACCACCACCACCTTGGTCTGTCTGAGATATACTACCCCCTACCCCGCCTTCATAGCTCAGCTCTCAAGCATCTTTAATATGGGGCAGGGAAGTGCTATGATGCCCATTTTACAGATGGGAAACTGAGGCTTATGGAGCGTAAGGGCCAGATTTTTAAAGGGAGAGAGGCAAGTAAATACCTTTAAAAATCCAGCCGAAGTGACTCGCCCGGCTCACACGGGGAACATGAAACAGAGCAGCCACAGCTCCTGAGTCCAGCTAGCGTTCTAACCCTTGGGCCATACTACCTCCCCTTCATCTACAATGGCTTGGAGTGGAGCCTCACACTTACTTAAAATGGAGAAAGAACGCCCAGTCAGGCTGTTGTAGGGGTGCCCTGTGAGGGACAATCTCGCATTGGTTGGGGAACGGTGGTTCTCCACCAGGGGTGCATTTATTCCTGGATATACACAGAGATCTTCCAGGAAGTACATCGACTCATCTGGATATTTGCCCAGTTTTACAACAGATTATATAAAAAGCACTAGTACACTCAGTACCAACTAAAATTTCATACAGACAATTACTTGTTTATACTGCTCTATAGACTATACACTGCAGTGTAAGGACAATATTTACCTTCCAGTTGATTTATTTTATAATTAGATGGTAAAAATGAGAAAGACAGCAATTTTTTCAGTAACAGGGCACTGAGACACTTTGATATTTTCATGTCTGATCTTGGAAGCAAGCAGTTTTTAAGTGAGGTGGAACTCGAGGCTACGCAACACCCATCAGACGCTTGAAAGGGGTACAGACCGAGGACCATGGCTTAGATGAGCTACTCTAAAATTGTCTTGGGCGGCTCTAATTTCTTGTGAATCTGCTTTCCCTTTCCCATCCAGAGCAGGAGAATTATCGACGACTACGAGAGATGCAGTAAGCCAGTGACTTGCTCCCATTTGGAGCAAGAGTGAAAGTGGAGGAAGTAATGAGTATTTATTCATTCCTGACTGCACGCTCAGTGAGATGTATTCCTTTCATATGAGCCCCGTTCTAATTGCAGCAGGATTTTCAGCTCCAGCCCATTTTCCCATCACCGCTGGCTGCAATCTGCTGCCTTTCAGGCTTGCTTTGTTGAACATCCCCCGTCTCGTGATTTGCCAGCAGCAGAATCGGACGAGTTGCACCAAGATGGTCGTTGGAGGCCTCTCCAGAATCTCCCAAATGATAAGGAGGCAGTAGGCATCTTCACCTGTCCCTAGTATCGCAGAGTTTCTGGAGATGATTTCCTAATGGAGCTCATCTACTCATGGATCTAATTTCAGCTTCTCATCAGTGCGGGCGGTGTGTTGTGTGAAGAGCATATGCCACAGCAGATGGTGCCAAATCAATTTCTGGTAATGGTAATAGAATGAAATTGCTCATCCACCCTCACATCATTTGAATAGGTTTGGGATATTATTGGGAAATAGGCTTGTTTGCTGATTGGGATGGGAGAGGGTGAGAGAAGCAGAAACAGATAGGGTTTCCCTTTCTAGATCACCCAGATATTCCCAAGATTCCCAAGGCCAGGCAATTCCCAGCTTCGATCTAAGCTGGGACATTGACCTGTGTCGCTATCGTTGCGTCCTCAGCCTCGAAGAGTCTATCGGACGTTCAAGGATGGATCGCAGAGTTTGGAGCAACAAGAATCAAGAGCTCAGTGGATGAATGAGTGTTTCAGAAGAGGTGACCTGACCAGGCAGCCGAAGGATGGCTGCTCTGGAACAAGAGAGCTACATGAAGCACAGCTGAGCCATGAGAACGGGATTCCCCAAAAGTGCTCACTGCCGTCAATGGGAGCAGAGCCGGGCAAAGACTCAGAACTTGTGCAAGTCCCACTGAAAAGGCAGGACAAGAGCCAGCTACCAATATTTGGAGGGTGTATGCCCAAAAGAGGAGCAGGATTTATCTAGAGTATCATTGAACGGCAAACAGAGATGGTAAAATGATCAGAAATGGAAGGAAAGGAAGAGAAGGACAATTAAGGCTGGATATCAGGAAGAACTTCCCGAACCTGAGGTGAAGCCAATTGTAGGAGATTTGAGATGTCTAAAACCAGACTAGGTATGATCCTGGAAATGTGGCCTGCACTAGTAGGCAACAGGATCAGCTAATCTCATTCTGGGGGTCTCCTTCGCTAATGATTCTCTTAGTCTAGAATTCTACAGACACACTCAGGCAAGCTTACAAACTCAGGTGTTTCTCACCACCGGCTGGCTGGTTTCCCTTCAGCCCGGCCCTTTCCTGGAGCCATCACTGCAATTGCTTGGTGGTGTCTGTAGCCGGAGGTGGAAGACAGCGAGAATGGCAAAATGCCTCACCTTTTTAAAATGTTCCTTCTCCTCTCTGAGGCTTCAACCCCACCCTCTTCAGGGTCAGTGACAAACAACGTCCATGTACGGTCCATGTGTCAGGGAGCATGCCCGTATGGTGGGTCCTTGGTAGACGTCCAGGGGAGTCCTTTGCCCCTGGAAAGCTGAGCTGGGTTTGTTCTATGCATGCCTTAAGTGCAAAGTGCCCCTCAGCTCTTGGAGAGTTTTGCCTGGATCTCTTTCAAGCCATGAGACACATCTTTGGGAATATCACATAGCAAGGCCCCATAATCATATATATGACACTGGAACAAACGTATTACTAAAACAATAAGGTTCAGCATATCATAAGCATCCCCAAAACATCTTGGATGACATACGTTGGATTGAAGAATATATAATTACACTATAAGGGTGGCCGGGGGAAGGCAGAGTATCACCCTAGAGGGACCCCAAAGATGGATTATCCTTTGCTCCCTTCCCCAAGCAGCACAGAGCTCAGCTCAGAGTTTGGGCTGACGAGTTTTCTTCAGCTCTGATTGTAACTTAGAGACCTCCGTAGGATGCAGCCATCTCATGAAAGATCATAGTAATGGGTAAAAAAAAAAAAAAAATCCAATGCACAGTCCCTGATGACAAACTCCAGATAGAGTCAGATTCCTTTATGAGCATGGGAGGCTGGTTTTTATGATCACAGTGCCTTATTAGACCCGGCTCCCTGTAGTGCCATACGCATCCTAAGAACCAATTTAATATGTGTCTCTCCAGCAGCATTAGGAAAAGAACAACTTGTAAATATCACTCCACATCCTTGGTGGTTATTTTTTCAGTAAACATTTGGTTAACGCTGCTTTCAGCCCCATCCTCATATAAAAGATGAGGGATCCTAGTGTCTGCTAAGGCAAGCATTATTGTTCCTGCCCCGAACCAGTTCATAAGGGCTTTGTTTCCACATGATCTCAGACACGCGTGTAAAGTTCTCTGAGCCTCATGGGCTAGGCCAGGACTTCTTGGGTGCATCTACACTTGTAAATTAAGTCGACCTAAGCTTGCTTAAGTCGACTTAACTTACCCTGCGTCTACACTACACTGTCCTTAAGTTGACTTAAGCAGCTTTCTTAAGTCGACTTAAGGAAAATAAAGTCAATTTAATGAAAATTAAGTTGAATTTATTAAACCTCGATTTAATTTGATTTAAGGCTTAAGTTGACTTTTTCAAGTCGACTTAAGCCAGTGCAGTCGTGGGGTAGCCCTAAGTCGACTTAGGGCTACTCCAGGACTGCACCACTGCCCTCCCTGCCAGGGTCCCTGTCCCGCTTTGCCCCATTGTACCCATGTACAATGGGGCAAAGGCTGAGCCCCTGGCACTGGGCAAGGGGTGCCCCCCTCGACCCCATGGACCTGCCCTAGGTCCCCCTAACCCCTAGAAGTCGACCTAGGCATCCAGTGTGGACGCTCTAGGTCGACTTTGTAAGTTCCCCCCAAAGTTGACTTAAAATTTAGGTGTAGACGCACTAAGTTGACTTAGCTAAAGTCGACCTAAATTTTCAAGTGTAGACATAGCCCTTGAGAGGCTGCTGCTTCTCTACCCAGCTGAGACACAGTGTCCATTGTGGAAGAGGGCTGACAAGAGCAAGAATGATGCTGAGAAAAGGGCATTACCGCAGTCCTCACTTTCTCTGGAACCTGCCTCTGTTGACCCGCCCAGCACATTGCCAGACACGTCTGCTCCTGGAGGTGAACGTTTAGGAGGACCTGAGATCTGACCATCAAGGCTTTCAGGCTCTCCGAACTCACAGGCCGCTGGGTGTTACCGCCGTGGCTCCTGGAGGTGCGGTATCTGCAGACAGCACATCTGGCGAGCTCGCATGCCCACCCAGCACATCTGGCGAGCTCGCATGCCCACCCAGCTCGGAGGAGGGTTTGCAAGTGGTGGAGGAGGGTTTGCAAAGGCAAGAAGGAGGCTGTCCCCTGGCCAATACAGCTCTATGGCTGTCCAGAAAGGAGCCTGAGGGCGGAAGGAATGCGTCCACTGAGACAATCATCCATCTCTTCCATTCCACCGGATGCGCTGATCAAAGAAAGAAAAAGTCACCACCATATCTCTTGAACTTTGAATATCCCTGCACTCTGGGAAGCTGGCAGAAAAACCAGTCGCACCCATCTGCAGGAGACAGCACGAGAGCATTGTAAGGCTCCCCTTGGGAACCTCCTCCTTTGGGTGCTTAAGGGGCAGAATGTGGACGGAAGAGAGAGAGCAGTGCTGAGAAATTAGGTTGTTTTGCATCTGAGGGGATATTGGAGGACAGGGCTGATGGTGCGAGACCCCGTCAATCTCCGACAGTAAGAGGACAGGGGCTGAGGCTTGGAGCTGAGGGGCAGGCAGCAGTTATGGCGAAAGCCCAGGATATATGATTGTTTTCCATCCCTGGAAGAGCTCTTGCAAAGCAGCAGTGATGTTGGGCCAATGGCAGATGCAGCAATCTGTCTGCAGCATTATTACCGGTAGCTCCCGGACACTTCACCCTTCTGCTGGCTGGATGTTTACCGGGGGCTTTCTGGAGAAGCTGGCGGCCGGAGCGTATGGGCAGACACACAAAGCCCGTGGAAACACTTCTGTCTCCTGCTCCTGTTGTGAAGCAGCCCGAATGGGAGAGGGTAAGGAGGGCCCTTCCTCACTGGTGGAACACCTTCTTGGGTGGCGCTAACTGGCTGCAGCAGAAGAAAAGTAGAGGATCTGGAAGTCGGGAGGAGAAAAGCTCATCCAATGGCAGGGAAAAAGTCTCTCTGGGGAAGAGATGCCTGCCTGGGGAGAAACATCTGTTCACTGTCTGACACTTTGGGACCTATAAAATACAACTTTCACTAGTCTTGCCCATTTCTCCTCCCACAAGCAGCCAGGTGAGCTCACAAATGCCCTGCAAACAAGGTGCGCACTGGACTTCCTGAAGCCAGAACATTTCTGGCTTCACCGCTCTGTGCTTCACCTCACTGGCAAAGTCAGACTCCAACAATCAGACCTCCGCTCGTGTCCCTGATCCTCACCGAGGTGAGGACGAGGCACTCAGAGGCAGCGTGGGACTGTTGCAAGACATGGCAGGGGTGAGGGGAAGGGATGTTTGGATGGACCATTCAAATGACAAAGGACAGGGCTGCTAGGGCCACTCCATTGCGAAGACTGGCTGAACAATGCTGGTCTGCCATTATACTGACCAGTAACTGTTTTTACATGGGCCAGTCTATTGGACACCCCTGACACCCTGGATTTAACCGCATACAGCACCCTTCATCCTCAGGGGCCCCCTATAGGCATTCACTCCCATGGCCCATTCAATCCTTGCATTCTCCATGGAGATGAACAAGGCAGCCAGCTGGAATTTGGGAACTCCTGTTAACTCAGAGCAGGAACCCTCAACTTCTTCCTCACAGGCCCCCCAACAGTCATCAGCTGGTAACAACATTTGGGTTCTTCCCAGCCCTGCTCAGCTCAGAAGCCAAGATGTTTAATGGAGCCACCTCGGCCTCCTAAATCATTCAGCCTCTCTTCGTGCCTCCCCTGGTTCATTAATCATAATCTCTGGCTCTTCCAGAGTGCTTTGCACCAGTCGATCCCGAAGTGCTTTGCAAAGGATCTCGGTATCATGAACTTCGTTTAAGAGATGGGAAAATGGCGGCATGGAGAGGGGATGTGCCCAAGGCCATCCAACAGGACAGTGGCAGAGTCAGCAGTGGGACACTGTTTCAATGGGCTTGTAAAGATTCCCCCAATCGAAACACAAGTGCTTTGGGTGGCCGCTGGTGACGGGAATGGATCGTGCCATGTGGATCGTAGACATGACAAAGGGCGATAAAAGGGACCTAACGCTAGCAGGTGCCTCATTTGCCCACGTGTGCCACGGAGGGTGCTAGGAAGAACCGCAGCACTTTGCTGCAGAGACTCATGGGAGTTTCTAAAAAGCATCTCAGCTCCTCTGTAAGGGGAAGTGCTCGCGCAACCAAGCCACAGAGAACTCACCGTATTTCTCGGTCACTGCAGGCCCGTGCAGTCTGAACTAGCATGACAAACAAGGAGCCCTGTGGCCCTTTTAAAGACGGATACATTTATTTGTCATATAAGCTTTTGTTCGCCACACTTCGTCAGACACCAGAGCATGTGGGACTTTGCCCATGAAAGCTCATGCAAAAATAAATTGGAGATGCCAGTTTTTCCTTCATCCAAACCTTCACACGGCCTCCAACGAAATTTTTCATGGCAAATCTTCCTGTGGATCCAAATGTTTCTGAAAGGAAACCTGAACAGGTTTACTGGCAAGGACTTTAGAAGACAGAAAGCTTTTGGATTCTGAATTTTTGTTGAAAAACCTGAACAATTTTTGCGGGAAATTATTTTTTGAGTGGGGGGGGGGGAGGGAGGAATTCCCGCAGAAAAAGAATAGGTATTTTTCTCCCAGCTCAAGTTACATCCTCATGTGCTGTTGTTCTTCAGATCTGTCCCAGGCCTCACCATGGGGGGCAGTAAAGGGAGAAAAACAAGAACCAGGTATTTCAAATGGAAAAAAAGAGCAGCCAGAGTTTGGGGAAAAGGAATTTGCATCTATCTGTAGGTGTCTCAAAGATGCAGCAACGTGCAGAAAAACACTTTGCTTTGGGATCATGTTGTTAGGGACGATGGCTTTGTGGGAGAGGTAGTCATCCAATCCAAGATCTCCGCTATAACAAAACCTACCCGCAGCAGACAAAAGAACAATGCAAGTCACAAACACAGCACTGCTAGCGGTTCTTAATTATTTACAGTCCAGTAGAACGGAGACCCCCTCCTCCCCACAGAAAAGACTGAGGTCCCATTGTGCCAGGCACTGTACAAAGTGAGAGCACGCCCCTGCCCAGTTTACAATCCAAACAAACAGCAGGAGGCCAAGAATCGTGACATGCCCGTGTTCACTCAAGTAGGCAGATCGCCTGGGAATAGACCCCCAAACTCCCCAGCGTACCAATCCACTGGCTGTATTCACCCCCAGAAGAAAAGGCCTCTTGACCTAAAGAAGAATTCCCTCTTCCTGTCAGTGATTGTAGGTTCCAGAGCGTCTGTCAGTCCAGCCACTAGAGGCAGCGCCACATCCTCATTTCTAGCCAGGAAATGGGGACATTTTGGTACCAACCGCTACACAATGCTTCCACTCTGTGTGGGTCTAATGCGAGTGATTTCAAGAGGTCATCCTCGTTCCTTAAAAAGGGAAGAAAGAGAACAGTGGGTTTTTTCCGTGCTAACGGGAGGGGAAGGTCACAGCGGGAGTCGAACTTGATTGCCCCCAATGCACTTAATGCAGTTAAATTGGTCCCCCCGGGAAAAAGGCGAAGACTAAGATTAGAAGAGATGAGTGTCCTGATAAGAGCTGTAGAGAGGTGGTAATGTGCTGTAATGCCTTCCCTCTGGGTGACCTCTATTTCCATAAAACAGAATCTCACTCCTAACCCTTGAATGCTAATTTCCCTATAAAGGGTACGGCCAAGGAAACATTTTACCAGTAATCCCACAGATCTGTAATCCCCAAACCAACCTGAGATCGGTTCTTAAATCGAACCAGGAGAAAGCAAAGAGTATATTTCACTGGCATTTTGTGGTCCCTACCCTCCACATTTTCTCCTTTCCTTCCTGTATCTCTCCATTTATTTCTTTTTCCTTCCCCCCCTTTCAGATGTGTGCTTTCAAAGATGTCCCTGGGAGGAGAAGGGGAAGCTACAGAAGATTAAAAAACCTCAGTGCCTTGCTTGCTCAACACAAAATGCAAAGTCCCGCAAATGTGCTTCCATGGCTTTCTTGAATGTCAAGGGAGCCTTATCTGGCCTTGCCCACAAAGAAGGAGCGCCGGAATCTTGTGATGTGCAATAACTAACGTGGCGTCTAATGGAAAATCATTTGCTTGTGGCATTTAATTAAATATGCAAATTTATGAACGGTCCCGAAATTGTCAAATGAACAGGCAGCGCTGTTGTGAATTTTTATTTGATTTACTTCCAGCGCTTATTCCTCAATTCACTCCTTGGATAAGGGGCATCTTGCGTCGCATTCATTCTTTCCCACAGCTTTCCCCCCAGGCATGGCAGTAGCACCAAAGTGGAGGTGCTGTGATCCCCACGTCTTGGCCAGTGATGCCAGGAGAGGCAAGTGGGGAAAATCCAAAATGGAGGCATGCAGAGCAGAGGGCACATACGGCCTGCCAGGGTACCCCGTGTCCAGGAGATGAACATGGCAGGCAAGCCTGCTGGGATGGTCTGAATGATGAGGACAATGAACCCCTGGAACAATTTGCCAAGGGTCATGGAAGACTCTCCATCGCTGGCAATTTTGAAATCAAGGCTGGATGCTTTTCTGAAAGATCTGATCCGGTTCACCCAGGGGTTAATTCAGGGAAATCCTAGGGCCTGTTTTATACAGGAGGACAGGTGAGATCAGCACTGATCCATTCTGGCTTTATAATCTATGTGTCAAGTTGCACTTACCATAGGAGACCTCTGCGGCACCGTGGGGTGGTTCTCATTGCGTCCACTAGAGGACAATGTGGTCCATATACACCCTGGCTTGTTTCGAAATAGGTTTTTATCCCCCTTAGTATCTGAGTGCCCTCATTAAACAACGTGACAGGCCCCAGTCCACTTGTAATTCAATCCCCAGGGGTGCTGGAGATATTTGGGGGGCTCGTGGAGCAGTTTGCTGGTGCTGAGTAGACTCTGAGGAGCTTTGCTGCAACTCTGGAAGGGTTAATTTGCAGGTAGGCCACAGTCAGCCATTTCTCCTAGCTCCTGAAACAGTAGCATGGAGGAGAGGGACTATCCCTCATTGGCCTGGTCCAGGTTATCACACCAACCTTCCTTGGAAGCATCTGCTGCTGGCCACTTTCAGTGACAGGACTTGGGGTAGATCCACCCCAGGTCTAAGCCTGCCTGGCCATCCGTATGAGAGCTGAAATCCATATCCCAGTTTCATCATCTGAGTCCAGGCACCACAATGTCACGCCCGGGTTCCACTTTCCATCCACGGAGACAGGCTCAGAAATACTAACAGTAACTAAAATCTTCCTGGAAAGATCAGACATCACCATCTCACCACAGCTGCTCTGAGTCTGTTCCCCACAGAGCAAGCTGGGCGCAGCCAGTGTGGGTGGCAGCGACCAGATGAGCAAGCACGAGAGAGAACCGATATGAATGTTCCAGGTGAAAGAGATCTGCATCTGCAGCCATCTCTGTAGCTGCCTTCACGCACACCCAGCTGTCCCTGCCCGCTGATGCCCATCCACCTCAGTCATACCACATTCATCACCCTGACTTTCCCACGACCCTACAACAGAGATACAGGGAAACACTGGACATTTAACTGCGCTGAGTGCTAAAAACACCTCTCTCCACCCCCTTCCATTGCATATAAACATAACCACAGCAGTGAAGGGTGTGCTTGAGACTAGAGGAAAAGTCCCAATTCCATTGCAGTTCTCCTCTGTGACCTTGGTCACATCACTAATTTCTCTGTGCCTCGTTTTCCCAGACTGTGAAATGGGGTGAATCATTTATCCTCACTTCTATTTTGATTGCAAACTCTTCTGAGCTTAGACTGACTCTTGCCAAGAATTTGTACAGCGCCCTGCACACTGGGGGTCGTGATCTTGGCTGGGACCTCTAAGTGGTCTCAGGGTTTTGACACCCCTTATAAACTTTTAGACTCATCATTCTGGGTCATCTCAGCCTGATAACACACCCTGCGTGAATGGGTGCTGTAGGGTTTCTTTAAATGTTCATGGGAAAGCAGAGCTGTGAGACCTGAGGTGGCCAAACAGAGGGGAGCAGAGCTCAGAGAAGACACATGGGCGAGAAAAGCCTGGAGAAAGGGGAAAACACTGGGATCTGGTCTCTGGCCGCCCCTTTCTAAGAGGAGAGGTGTTAGGCAGGTGTGACCCTTGGGGCTGCTAGGGGGCAGCTGAGCCAGTGATTTCTGGATTTCTGGAGCTGGGAGAGGTGCAATGGACGGGCTGGAGAAGGAGGCCCAGGCACAGAAAGAAGGCATGTGGTGTTAATGGGGGAAGGCTTAGAGAAGGCAGGTGGAACAGGTCTGGGGGGCTAGCAGGATCGGAGAGGGCTGTCAGGGGTGATTGCTTCCCACTCTTACCTCCACACTGGCAAGTCAGGAACTCCTCATATGAGATCAGAAGGGACCATTATGATCAGCTAGGTGAGGCTGACCTCCTGCACACTGCAGGCCACAGAACATCACCCACCCGCTCCTGCAATCTATATAACTAAACCACAGTTGTATATATGCACGGAGGGACGTGGACGCAGCTCCTGCGCGCGCATATAACTGACACAGCTGTGCGCGCACAGCAGCTGAATCCACGTCCATGCCGTGCATAAGCCTGTGGATTACTGCCGCCACCCGAACCCCTGGACTGAGCTGGGGAGCCGGCTCCGCTTCGAGCCGGCCCCCCAGCTCAGTTCCCAGGCTCCGGTTGTCAGCAGGAACGGGGGCGCTTAAGCGCCGCCACTCCTGCTGACAGCAGGAGCAGCTGGAGGATCGGGGGGCGGCAGAAGCTCCGGTGGAGCTTCTGCCGCCACCTGAACCCCTGGACTGAGCTGTGGTTTTTAATTTGCATAATTTTACCCTTTGAACTCCAATGTTTTTCTTACTTATGAGTGCAGAAACTCAGGACACTCCACCCTCCATCATTTCTCATCCCTGAAAAGTTTGGAGTAAACACTAAGTGATTACCATTCTTCAATTTGCGATTCTTTAGAGAATCGGGGGTTTACTGGTAGACCCCTAACCTAGGACTGTGTTGTTAAAGTCCTCAAATAATGACATAAAGACTTCAAGGTTCAGAGAACCCACCAGCAAGTAACCGATGCCCCACACTTCAAAGGAAAGCGAAAATCCCCCAGGACATTTGCCAATCTGCCTGGAGGAAAATTCCTTCCTGGCCCCAAATATGGCTATCAGCTAAACCCTCAGCATGTGGGCAAGACTCACCAGCCAGACAGCTAGAAAGTATTCTCTGTAGTAACTCAGAACTCACTCCATCTAACGTCCCATCACGGGCCACTGGGAATATTTACTGCTAGTCGTCCAAGATGAGTCAATTGCCAAACTAAGCTGTCCCATCGTATCATTCCCACCATAAACTTATCAAGCTCAGTCTTGAACCCGGCTAGATTTTTTTGCCCCCATAGCTCCCCTCAGAAGGCTATTCCAGAAGTTCACTCCTCCGATGGTTCAAAACCTGCATCTGATTTAAAATCTAAATTCCCTACTGGCCGGTTTGTATCCATTTGTTCTTGTGTCCACATTGGCACTGAAATTAAATAATTCCTCTCCCTCCCTGGTATTTATCCCTTTGACATATTTATAGAGAGCAATCATATCCCCCCTCAGCTTTCTTTTGGGTAGCCTAAACAAGCTAAGCTCCTTGAGCCTCCTCTCAGAGGGCAGGTTTTCCATTCCACAGATCATTCTTGTAGCCCTTCTCTGCACCTGTTCCAGTTTGAATTCATCTTTCTTAAACATGGAGGACCCGAACTGCACATAATATTCCAGATGAGGTCACACCAGCACCTTGTACAACAGTATTAACACCTCCCTAACTCTCCCAGAAATACCTCACCTGATGCATCCTAGGATCGCATTAGCTTTTTTCTGCAGCCACGTCACATAGAATATTAGGGCTGGAAGGGATC